>CM039679.1:267380711-267685188 GCA_022537955.1 Schmidtea mediterranea | reverse complement strand
ACTAAGAAAAGCAACGTAATAAGTAGAAAGTTATTGATAGAAATTTGAAAATACTAAGTTGCAATTTTTTACTTTCTATTTATTATATTTTGTTATTCATTCATGTAATACTAGATATTTATTTTGTTTTAATATTTGAAGATAAATAATGATTTTATTTGAAAGTATAAAAGAAAGTATAAATAATTTTACTACCATTAATGTTTTGATTTATTTTACAATTATATTTATTAATGAGAAAGTGTGTGCTACATTAAATATTACTCTTGAGATCATAAAAAACAAATATTAAAAATTAAAACAAACATCAACAATTATGTCTTTCTTTGTTTAAATGAAGATCGAAATATTTTGAATATATTTCCAAATTTTTCCAATTATCTCATTAATATGGTCTCGTCTTTTGTTGGCATTTATTAGATTTCATATTTTGTTAATTTATCATATTATTATATGTCTATGTTTCTACTGCAATTTTTAATAAATATCATATATTAAATGTTTAGATTTCTTGTCAGGCCTGGTTGTAATAGTTTTCTGTGTGTAGGCACGATGCGAATTAGGCGCCGCAAAAATAAAAAATATTGTAATTTTTAAATTGAAGAAAAATAGAAAACACAGAATAATTGAAATTAATACATACATTTGTATTTTAAAAAGAAAAATTAAACAAAAACAAAATAAATAAAAATTCAGTTTATAAAAATTAAGAGATATGAATGAAGTTGCAATTATTATAATAGAGTAGAACAGAAATAAAAAAACATTTTATTTTTCTTGTCTAAATTGACAAAAAATTAGGAAATATCAGTAGTGGGATGTGTTACCGTAAACTCAACCCCTTGGGGGTTAAAACGTTTTTTCTAAGTTTAAAAGTACAATTTTTTGTAAGACAATGACTCATTCAAGGTCATTCAAACAAAGTACATGACTAATTTAAGGTCATTGGATGAGTCATCATAATTTCTCAAAGTCATTCAAACTAAGACTATGACTCGTCAAAAATTTCCAAGGTCATTCAAAATTTAATTTTTTTAAGGTTATGTTATTTTTCAAAATTTTTTTCAATATAATTTACTACTTAATGTTATAAGTAGTGTTTTTATTATTATTATTTTTTTTTATAAAAATTATTATTTCTATTATTATTATTTATTATTATTATTATTATTATTATTATTATTATTATTATTATTATTATTACAAGTTGTATATAATAAACTCCTCCTGCACATGTCCTTGTTATTCATAAACTCCTATTGCTCATATTTTTATATTTCATGTGCGTGAGACATTGAAACCACACATATATATATATATATTAAATAATGTTTACTCTCACTAAATAGCATTAGATATTTTCGAATAACTCTTAAATCATACAGAGGTTTTATTTTATTATTATTAATTGTATTAATCTTCTAAATTAAGATACCGGAATTCAAAATTAAATGAAATCAGACCTTTTTAATAATCGATAGACTGTTGACAGAAACCTATGATTATTTATTACTACCAAAAATAAATAAATCTTTTAAACATCACAATATTCAAATTCTCGTAGAATTATTCGGTTTCAACAAGTCAATAATGAAATTATCTAGTTGTATATTATTTCTAAATAATATAAATCCTACAGAAATTAATATGTTTAATGTATTCTGGGTGTGCATGAATTTCAGGTTTGGCAAATATCGAGATGTTATTCAATCCCACATTGATAATACAAATAAAATCGAAATAAAAATCAAGGATAAAAACAATATCTTATATGTTCAAGTTGTTTAAATAATAAAGTCAATATTTTATATTTGCCATGTGGTCATATCATTATTTGTTCATCATGTTTTAAAACCTCTAATAGGTGTGAATGTTGTGGTATAATTATTGATGAATATCATTTTGTGTTATTTTGTTTCTAAAGAAATATTATTCAAGTTACTTTTAACTATTGTGAACATGTTTTATAACCCTAATATATAAAAGCAACTAATAATAACATAATCAAAAACATAATAAAATAAGTAAATGTACAAGTTTATTTTTTCTGTAATATACCAAATTCACATAATTGTTCGTCTGATAAATTGATGATGATGATCATTCAGCAACCAGAATTTCGTTGAAAATATCTTGAAATTGCTGTGTAATCTCGTTATTATTGTAACAATCTAAATACGATTGATGTTTTATATTTGTACTTGCCTATCCAAACATATTGAATTCTTATTAAGATGCGCGGCAAACAAATTCTCATCAACTTCAATGGTTTTTCTGAATGCCGGTTTTGACGAATATGAAATTAACTTTTGAAGTGAATTGCATAGTCGCAAATTAATCCGCTTCTTAAGGTTTTCAACGGATTTACAGTACAAGCTGTTATTATATAATTTAAATAAATCTTTATATATCTCGCTGGCTGCATTTGCTCGCAATTCAGTATTTTTATCTATATAATTTTTAAAAATAGGTTTCTGTGTAAATTTTATACATCTATGTACATTCATAATCTTAGCCCCAAGCGAAAGATAGAGCCTGAGAAGCCTCCAATGAAGAACATGGTTCTTCTTTGGATAATGCGTGAGCATCAGCTTCTCAACTTTTGAATGTGGTGGGCACATGTTTTCCGCTCCAATCGGAAAGTCAATTTAAAAATCATGGAAGTTTTCAGGGATATCAATATCAACTTCCATAGTATATCCATATGGAAGGGTTTCAATATCCGCAACATTCATGCACTCATTCAATACATAATCAAAACCATCATACACCCAAACAAAATCAGCATACGGCAAAGAGTGGCTAAGAGCCCAACCGTAAAAATTATTTATATCTATATACAACATTTCTGTGTGCAAAAATTGAAAGTTTATATTTTCATATATCCCGATCGATGAAAGGCATTAATGGTAATTATGTGAAGACCTCGTTAAGTTCTAGTACGATGGAGTATATCGATAAAAACAAAAAGCAGAATATTAGGGATTTTATGACTTTAAAAAACTTAGCTAAAAAAAATATAAATATCTGTAAGTTTGACAAAGGAAATGGGATAGTTATTCTTGACTATGATGTGTATGTAAATGAGTTGAATGATTTGTTAAATTCTCCTCAGTTTGTGAAATTGCCAAAGGGTCGGAAGAATGGAAAATTGCCTCCTCTTAAGGATGAAGAGTTTGTACAAAAAATGTTAAATGATTTTATTGAGAAGAAGAGGAAGGTAAGTCTATTCGTCCAATAGGATCGCAGCCAGCAAAACTATATGATCTTCCAAAAATCCATAAATATGGTGTACCTATGAGACCAGTTTTGTCGATGGTTGGTACTGTCCAGTATAAAATAGCAAAGTTTTTAGATGGATTATTAAAACCGTTAATGCGATCAGAGTTTGAATTTGAGTTTGTGTCTTGTATTGCAAAGTTACAAAAACGAAGTTTGAATGATTTTATGGTTTCGTTTGATGTTTGTAGTTTGTTTACGAATGTACCACTGGTTGATACAATTGACTTATGCTGTTCATTGTAGGATGAAAATGATTGTGAACATCACATTTTGGATAGAAGGGCATTTCGAAAACCTCTTGAATTTGCTACTTCAAATGTCAATTTTCTTTTCAATAATGAATGGTATCAACAAATAGATGGAGTCGCTATGGGTTCCCCTTTAGCTGCAACGATGGCATCAATATTTTTGGCTAGTTTGGAAAAGAAAATTGCTTCTTTCCAATTTGAAAATCCTTTTGTTTATAAAAGGTATGTGGATGATATTTTTCTTGTATTTGAAAACCAGAAACATGTAGAACCGTTTTTACATTTTATGAACAGTTTACATAAAAACATTGTATTCACATGTGAAACGGAGAGAAAGTCATCAATTACGTTTTTAGATTTGTTAATTCAACGCAAAGATAAACATTATGAGAAAAAAAAATTTAATTAATAAAAAATAATTTGTTTAAATTAAATGTTAATTCATAATATTTTTAGTTGATTTTGAGTACCTGAAGATGATAGTTATGCTATCGAAATATATCGTACGAAAAGTTTTTTATTGGCGTTATCTTTTAATATATTAATTTACATTAATTATATTTTTTAAATTTTTTAAAAATAAATAAAGTACTAACATAAATCACCATCATTATCATCATCATCATCATCATCATCATCATCATCATCATCATCATCATCATCAGATGAATCGTCATCGCCCTTAGATGTGGGAGCATTAGCCAAATAAGCATCTTCCTCAATAGAAGTGGAGCATTAGCCAAATAGGCATCTTCCTCAATAGAAGTAGGGGCATTATCCACTGTATCCTCCGAAATAATTATTGGGTAAGTTTCCGGAATCATATCATCATCATCTAAAATGTTTTTTATATTTTGTAAATAAATAAATATTAAACTTACCGATAGATATGACCTCATAAACATCTTCATTAATAGAAGTGGGAGTATCTTCGATAATAATTGTTTCAACATTATTACGAGCTAAAGGAAAATTAATAAAATCATTTAATAAACTAATAATTTTTACCAAAAACGTCTTCCAAATTCAAAAGATCCTCATTTTCGGTTGCATTAAACCAGTTGAAATTTACTAAAAAATTAAAATTAATAAATAATAAATAATAAATAAAAATTACCAGTGGATGAAGTCAAAAGACTTCTTAAAATATTATTATGTTCTGATATATTGAAATTTTGAATTAATTGTGACAGATTTTGAATTTCCATGTTTATAAAGAGAATAATATTTTCAGGACACATATTTTTTCTGCAACACTTGGTAGAACTTTCCCTAACTCTGATAGTGCATTTGATTTCAGAAATGGTAATATTTTCTGCTCATTCATTATCACATCCTTTGCCAAATTTTTAACAAATGTAACTTCACAAATGTTATTATTCAGGCTGAATTTGCATAATCCATTTTAAACAATTTCAATAGTTTTAAATATATGTAAACAATTGAATGAAATATATCTATGCAACTCTTCAAGTGTTTCATATATAAATCATTAGTAAACATAAATGTATCTTCAACCTCATTATTATATGATACAGATATTTTGATGTGTTCATTCACAGGGCCGATATCAATAAAGGTTTTGAAACGTATTAGGTATTCAGTACCAGGAACAATAATGTTAATCTTTTCACTACACATTCGCTTGGCATCACTAATATTTTCAAATTTTATTGTAAATGGACTAAAATCACAACTAACATTCAATCTATCCTTGAAAAACATGCCACAATTTTCATTTAAATTTTGAATCGGAATATGACAATATCGATCAATATTATTGATTGAGAAAATACCACATGTTTTGGGAACACGCTTCTTGTAATGGATTTTACATTGACTATAAAATGGGATTTTATTGTACATTTAAGTTTAAAAGTTAATCAATTCAATAATTTTATTTATTTTTTTAATTATATTATTATTAAATTAAATTATTTGTTTTAATGAAGTGAATTCAATAATTATTTATTATTTTATTTTCATTTAATTATTTATTTAATATTATTATTAGTTTTATTTAATTAATATTTATTTAATAATATTATTATTATTTTATATTATTATTAATAATTTTTTTTATTTTTATTTTTTAAAATTTAATAGTAAGTCTAAGAATAATTTTTCAATGTAAAAATGATTGATAAATCATAGATAAATTTTGTATTATAAAAATAATAAACTTTCAATCCATACAAATATTTTTATTGACAATAAAGATTAAATAAAAAGGATTAATTTTTATTTCAAATCAAAAATATCCGAGTAATATGCTTTACGCATTTCGGCCAACAATATATGAATTGTTTGGTCATGTTTGAAATCGTGGCAACATGGACATCCATTTGAACATGTTACTCTCATACTATCTTTACAAACAATGCAATTTTCAACACATCGGTCACCACATCCCTGAACGTTGTCATAGTGAACCTCGAGAAGTTCTTCAATGGTAATCCCTGTGAAATGGTAAATTATTGTTGAAAGAAACTCTGGTGTACAATAATCTAAAGTATTTTTAATTCTTGGATAAAGTTCCTGAATTTTCTTTAAAATTACTTCAAAGATTTAAAGTAAATAATAAAATAAAATACATATTTAAATATACATGATTTATTACAATCGAACTTGTTTAAATCAAAATTCAACAAAATATATTGGCATAGAGGAGCTGACGAAGAACATGAACTTACTCAAAATCAATTCTGTAAATTGAAAATGACAATAATTAAAGGATTTGATAAAAATTGGTCATCTAGATTACACCAAGGCGATGTTATTATTATCGATGATCTATACCAGGAAGCTAATAAAGAAAAAGATTTTAATAATTTATTTACAGAAATTGCTCGACATATTGGTGTTACTTTTATTTTCATTACTCAAAATTTGTTTCATCAAGGGGCGGTCATAGAACTCGTAATTTAAATGTACAATACTTGGTTATTTTTAAAAAACCCTCGAGATGCAACCATTATAGATTTTCTTGCTAGACAAGCTTATCCCAATGATAGAAAAATTTTAATTGATTCGTTTCAAGATGCAACAAAGGTTCCCCACAGATATTTGTTCTTTGACTTTATACAACAATGTCCTGATGAATTACGTATTAGAACTGATATTTTCAATGAGAAAGGTGTTACGATTAATAAACAAAATTGAAATCTGAAAATAATTACTTGAAATGACGTTTAAAAAAGTGATTGTTCAACATGAAAAATCAACAAAGAAAAAAGTTACAAAGAAAAGGGTTATTAAACGTAAAATAATAAAAATGAGTAAGAAGATTGAAAGTATTTAATATGAAAGTTGAACGTAAGCTACCATACTTGATTGCCTTGATGAAGGCTCCTAATAATAAAAGAATGAATATTTTACAGAATTTTCCTTCATTTGTTATAAGTGATCTAGTTGAAGTTATTGTTAATGTAGTTCGTGGTAATGTAAGCATTACTAAAGCTAAAAACTTGTATTAAAAAAACATAAAAGATCACTTTTATCTTTAGTAAACACTAAAAATCGTCGTCTGATGCGAAAAATAATATATAAACAAAATGGTGGATTTTTGGAAGCATTAATTCCAATAGTATTATTTGCAATAAGCGCAATTTCATCATTAACTTCTTAATGGGTACCAAGAATTCATTACTGGATAAACATAATTTAGATTTAGATATTTTGACAGCTTGTTGTAATAATGAAGGAAACATTAACCAAAAGCCCAAACACAGTGGAAAAGCTCGAAAAAGTATGGACAGGCCCAAAACACCCCGCTGGTTTTGGTGGTGTAAGAAAAGTGGCAAATGAAGTAGTTAATTCAAAGAAAGAAACTCAGAATTGGTTATCTTTACAAATGGCGTACAGTTTAAATAAACCAATGTTGAAGAAACTCAAAACACTTAATTATAAAACAATGTGAGTTGATGATTTATGGCAAATGGATTTGATGGAAATGATACCCTTCTATAAAATTAATAAGGGATACAAATATATTTTGACATTTGTTGATATATTTAGTCGATTCGCTCGTGCTATTTCAACAAAAACCAAATCGGCCAATGAAATGGCTGAAGCAATCAAGGAATTATTTATTGATGGCAAGCCTCGTAATTTACAAACTGATTTGGGTATGCAATTAAATAAATAAATTAAATTAAATTTATTTTTAGGTAAAGAATTTTATAATAGTAAAGTTAAAGAAATTATCAAAGGAATAAATCATTACTCTGTATTTTCTCAATTTAAAGCTGCCCACGTGGAAAGATTTAATCGAACTCTAAGAGATCACTTGAAAAAGTATTTCGTATATAAAGGAAATAAAACCTACATAAATGTTTTACAGAAAACAATTTATAGCTACAATTATAATAATTGGATATCACAACAATCTGATTCTATCATTAAAAAGCCTAAATATAAAGTGGGTAATCACGTTAGAATAAGTAAAATCAGTGCTTCTCCATTCATCAAGAATTTCGACAACAATTGGAGCGATGAAGTATTTTAAATCTCAGAAATTGATATGAATCAGAATCCTGTAATGTACTTTATCAAAGATGAGGAAAACAATTAAGTTAGTGGAAAATTCTACGAACATGAACTCAAAGTTATAGAAGCCCCTACTGTATTCAGAATATAAACAATACTATGTTAAATGGCATGGATATGAAACTCCAACTTGGATATCTGAAAATCAATTAATTAAATAAATATTATGAAAGAAAACCAGTTTTATATAAAATATTTGAAAATAAATAATCAAAATGAAACTTATGAATTAATAAATCCTAAACATACCTCTGATGTTGATGTTCTTATTGAAAAATATGAGAACTTGGTTATTGTCTGTCCACATGTTCCATTTAAAGTAACATTCCCTGGCATTCAACATGCGTTTAGTTTTGGATTAAAATCTATATCCATCATTACTGAAGATGATCATTGTCGATTAAAATTACCAAAATTTACAGATGATGGTGTTATGGAACAATTCGGGATAATTATAAGTTATGAAGAAAAAACAATATTTGAAAAATATTTTGAAGATAATTTACTCATAAACAAATTATCTGAATTACAAGGATATTTAATGTCATTTATTCCGTCTCCGTTTAAAGAACTAAAAATCGAAAACAATGAATTGGTTAAAATAAAACTTGCAGATAACATTTCAAAATTATATTTTGACAACAATTTAATCAAAACCTTAGGAATAAATAAACAAACTTTAATTGATAATGACATCGTTGGTAATAAAGTTCCAAGATTATTAAATCATCATCAACAAATGTTCATTTATTCGAATATTATTGAACCAGTAACTGTTGGAGATGTTAGAGTTCCTCTATTAAAATCTATTTCGGTTAAAAATTATGAACAAGGGCAAATTTTACAATTATAAATGAAGAATCCAATGTATTTACCAATTTCAACTTCAACTATAAACAACATTGAAATTAATGTTTGCGATGATAGTAGAAAATTAATTAAATTTAATAAATATACCAAAACACATTTATCAATACATTTTAGAAAAACAAATGAATAAAGATTTTTACATTAATATACCGAGTAATAGTTGTCTTCTTACTCATCAAAATAATAAAGTTGATAAATTTAATGTGGAATTTCAAAATCCAATTTACTTGGAAGATAAATGGCAAGTTTCTCTGACGGATTTCACTTTTTTATATACAATAATTTTCCATTTTATAACAACTCAAATATTAAATATAGTAAGAGTACATTACAAACAAGTTATAAATATTTTTATTAT
Organism: Schmidtea mediterranea; assembly: GCA_022537955.1. Taxonomy (NCBI): domain Eukaryota; kingdom Metazoa; phylum Platyhelminthes; order Tricladida; family Dugesiidae; genus Schmidtea; species Schmidtea mediterranea. The sequence goes on along the minus strand of CM039679.1, from coordinate 267,675,882 downwards.
AACGATGCAAAGAATGAATATACAATTAGTCACGACTCTATATTTTATCTAGTATACATTGATGGAAATACTTTAAATATTAATTGTTAATATTTTCCATTTAAAATTTCATTTGATAGTATTGCAGAAGCTCAAAAATTAGGATTTAATAAAAATAAATAAATTTTGTTTAAACTTGAATCAAATTAAAATTCCTTCAAATAATCGTAAAATAAAGTTTGATACAATTCGATTAACTATAAATTGTTTTTATGATGTCGAGTATACAGATAAATTTGAAGAAAATTTAATCATTACTAATTTATCACAAATAAATGATCAATTAATGACTTTTTATCCGCATCCATTTAAATCTTGCGAAATTGAACAAGGAAGATTAGTCAAAATTGAATTGGAAGATGATGTCAGTAAAGTTAAATTTAGTAAATTCTTGGCTCAAAGTTTGGGAAAATATATATTTGGTAAAGAAGATAAAACTTTTCTTACATTACATTTTCGTAAAATAAATGAGTAATCCTGACATTGTAAATTTTTATAGTAGTAGTCAATCTGGTGGAGAATTAACATATTTTATAGGTAAACAATATGGAACCGGTTGGTTGAAAACAATAGGTAGATTTGCATTACCTATTCTTAGACGTATAGGCAATTTCGGTATGAAAACGGCAAATGACGTAATAAATAATAATTCTGATTTTTTACCTGCTTTAAAATCAAATGCAATATCTGAAATTAAAGAATCTTTACCTAGTGTTACACAAACTTTACCTAGTGTTAATTATAAAGTAAGTGATGTATTTAATCGTGAAAATGAACAAAAAGGAGGGACACTTAAACGTAGAAAGATTATGAATAACCATATAAACAAAAGAATGAGAGGATTCGGAACTATATTTGATAAATGATTAGTGCAAAATCTGTATTATGTCTTTTTGATAGACCATCCCCTCAAGCCGTGATTGAACATGGTTCATTTGAAGATATTTTCCTAATGAATTCAATAACTGATGCTGGTACCTCTTCGATTCAATTTTACATTAACGGATCGCAAACAGAATATTTAGATTTGAACGATATATTCAGTTGAAAGTTGTAAATAGCTTAGGTGAAAATATTACACAAGAAGCTGACGTAACAGAAGACTATTTCGTTTTTCAAACTCTTTTTAAAGACGCTGAATTAGTTTTTAATTCTACCAAAATTGAAGGAGCAAATGATAGTTTGGCACACAAGGCCCTAATTGAAAGTATTATAAATTATAATCAAGATACTAAACATACATCTTTAAGGGGAATGGGTAACACTGAACATGGTCTTATGCAAAAAACATGGATTGCAAAATAAAAAGCATTTTCATTATGTTCTCCACTTCAATTTGATTTCTTTGATCAACCCAAATATTTGTTACCAGGTGTTAGTGTCCAAATTAAAAAAAGTCTGACATGTACTAAATTTTTACCTAAAATAGTATTGCTAGAGGCAAAATTAATGGTTAGAAGAGTTCGTGTTGAACCTTCTGTTTTAGCGGGTCATAAAATAGGTCTTGCTACAATAAATGCAATTTATCCAATGCGAAGCAAAGAAGTTGTTGAACTTTCTTTACCTATTGGATCTTCTTTTTATATGGAACAAATATTTGGTGATAAACGATTACCTAATTTTATCCTTATAACTTTCCAACGAAATAAAAGATTTAGTGGTTCTTTTTTAGATACATTTACTAAGTCAATAACTTTAAGTAAAGGAAGTGATTATCTTGAAAAATATAGTCAAGATTTTGAAAATGATAATTACAGTACAAGTTATATGCAAAGTATTGTTAGGAACATGGGATATCTTAATAAAAATTTGAATTGTGGTATCAGTATTTCAGACTTTAGAAATAGGTATCCATTCTTTACATTCGTATTTGCGCCAGATTTCGATCTTAATCAAAGTCAGTTACCACAAAGTGGAAATTTAAGATTAGATATAAAGTTTGGATTACCCCTAACTGAATCTGTTACTGTAATTGTATATGCAGTTTTTGAAAAGGAAATTCAAATTACTTCCAATCGAACAGTATTAGTTTGAACTATAAACCAGATTGAAATTTTTTAATTGTATAGTATGAAGTAAGAAATTTTATTAATTATAAATTTTTTATTATTAGTAGTTCTATTCAGATTGATTCTATGGGTAGAAAATTATTGGGAAAAGATTTTCCTGGAGTTTACAATCTAGATAAAATTCCATCTATCGATGTTAACAAAGCTTTGATTGTAAATACTCAATCATCTAATCTCAATGGCGAACATTGGCTTGCAATTTATGTGAAACCAAATAAAATATTTATTTAATCCAATGGGTTTCTATTATCCTCCTTTATTAATTAATAAACTAGAATCGATGTTAATGCCAATTGAATACAATCGAATTCGTTATCAAAATCCGATGACAAAAACATGTGGACAGCATTGCTTAGCTTGGTTAAAAACAATGAAAAATAAATGAATTTATTGAATAAAGTTTCTTTTCAAAATTGTTTTTTAATTATAAGTGTAATTAAAGATGTATTATGTAATACGTATTACTTTTAAAGGATTAAGTTCAGAGGATTATATGTATTTAAATGTTTTTGGTGTTATGTAATTAAGTGTGTTTTATAAACTAAATGCATTTTTAAAAAAATTCACTTTTATAAAATACCAAATTTTAGTAAGTTTTTTATCATATTTTTATTTTTAGAAAATGGAATCCAACAATATAATCAAAGATTTAAAACCCTTTATAAAAATGATCAACAATAATGTTCAAAATGTTAAGAAAACTCTGATTATCAAAAATAAAACAGTAAAATGTAAGTATTAATAAATATTTAACTATCATATCATAATTATATTTGAATTAAATTTAATATTAACATTTTATTAATTTAAACACAATAAATTCAAAATAAAATTATAAAAAATAAAAAACTAGGACGATTAAAGTTAAATAAATTTTATTTAAATACATTTTGCTTCAATAATTTTCCAAATTGGTCGAATAGTCTGGTTTCCTTCTTTATATCATTGAATTCTTATTTTAATCATAAAATGTTCATTTTCTTTTTTATTTTCATAATTACATTCTTTTTCACAGTTCATAAAAGTGAATTGTTCATTAAAACTAATATCTTTGTTGATTGCTAGTTATAACTCTGTTATAATTTTTCGATCAATTTCTCCAATTTCATAAACTTTCATATTATATAGGCTTTGTTTCAATGTTGTTGTTTCCTATTAAAATTTATTAATAATATTTATTTTAATGAAAATACTTACTCTAAATCAATAGAAGACTGGAAATTTTCAATATTCCATTGAATATTGTAAAAACATTACTGGTGAATTTCTGTTTAAACTGATAGGATTTACGGAATTTTCTTCAAGAATTAACTTGACAGCTTCTTTTCTAACCGATGTTTCTAGAAAAACATTTAATGAATAATTACATAATATGAAAACCATTGACTTTTATTCATTTTATGATTTTAAACTATTTTAATCTACTTATATGGTTTTCAAAATAAAATTAACCAATCAAATTCATTTATTCATTGTGTGTAAAATTAACTTAATGCTTATATTTTAATGTTTATGATTTATTTTAATGCTTTTATGATTATATATTTAAATTTTTCTTTTATTATAACAGGTAATCTTTACCCCAATTTTTGCAATTCTCCACAATATGATGGAAATTGTGATACGATTATGGGGAATTATTATTCTCATACATATAACCATATCACCTATTTTATTTGTCCCACATGTAAAACCACCCATAAAATGAATTATACAGACTTTTATTCAAACCATAAGGAACATTTAACACAATTTAACTGTAAGAGAAAATATATTTTTAAATTACCATTGAGTGATAATAATAATATTAATAATAAAAATAATAATATTACAAAAAATAAAACAAAAACAAATAATAATAATAATACACACTCTTTGAAAGTTCATAAAATTATAGATACTATTATACTTTCTGACTCTGACGATTCAAACATGGTTGATGATGTAATAATCATTTCTGATTTAGATGATGTTTCTGATGTTTTTCTTGTTGATATTCCTTCTGTTATTGTTAATCAATAAGGTGGCTCAATTGCACCTATTGTTAATTTCAATTTAAACCAATCACATGCCATTGTTAGAATGGATGTTTCGAATTCAAATTTAAAGTTAATTACAGTACCTACACAGTTAATTAATAAATTAAATAATGTTATCACTAAATTTTGTGATCTGTTAAAATTCAATTTTGTATTGATGTAGAGTTTGAAAAAATGGAGAATTTCAATCATTCATCATTTCAAACTCTGCCAGAATAATGAGTGATTCATTTTTAGATGAAGGCGCTAATCTTCTTGACATAAAAATTCCGATAATTTATGCTTCATTTACAGTATTTTAGCTATTTTAAATCATGAAAATATAAGTAACCATCATAGAAATGAAACCTTTAGCTACAAATAATCTGAACTTGACTTTTCACCTTTGGATTTACCCATGAAACTTTGTGACATTCCAAAATTTGAAGCTAAAAATTCAAATCTTTCAATTAATGTCCTTACGTATGATGAAAATAATTTTATTAATAATTTTTCTAATCCTGAAGTTTTCAAACACCCTTATGTCGAAATAATTCATCGTTCTAAAGTTGTTTGGGGACAACCTATTAATTTTATTTTATTAGAAAGCCTTGATTATTATCATTATATCGCTGTTACTAAATTAGATATGCTTTTAAATTATAGGAATCATTCTTTAACTGATACTAGAGTTCAAAGTATATGGTGTCATCGATGTCTAAATGGTTTTTGCAATATAATTTCATTAAATAAACATAAAGGGTTGTGTGATAAAAATCAATTAGGCACAACTCTTTATACATTACCTTTAAATAAAAACTTGGAATTTTAGAATTGGGCTACAACTGTAACTCCTCCTTTCGTCCTTTACGCCGATTTTGAAGCTATCTTAGCTTCAGATGACATACATTTTCAAATACATATGTCGATTTCGGCTGGTTTACTTTTCATTAAAATCATATAAGAGTTTCTTGGATTATGACTGTGTAGTTTAGTTTTCTATAATAAATAATATTTCAATTAATACTGTTTTACCCTTTTATCAAAATAATTATAAAAAGAAAATATTATTAACAAACTCAGATATTCTTTCGTTTTCTTCGGCAACTTGTTGTTATTTGTGTAATAAGATTTTATCAGTATCGGTTATGGACCATGATCATTTTACTGAAAAATATTTGGAAGCAGCTTGTTCCAAATGTAATATTTCTCGATAAATAAGGTTTGAATTTCCAGTTGTTTTCATAATTTGAGAGGGTATGATCTTCATCATATCCTCAAGTAGGGTATGAGGGATTTTAACACGTGGAAAATAGTTGTATTCCTGTAACAAGTGAAAAGTTTCTTTCTTTGTCGGCAAAAATCAGTGGATTAACTGTAAAATTCATTGATTCTTGTCAATTTATTAATAGTTCATTAAGTAACGCAGTTAAAACATTGACCACTCTTCCTTTAACTCGTTCGGAATTTGTAGGTAGCATTATCGATACTAAAGGCATTTTCCCTTATAACTTTGCAACTTCTCAAGAAGGTTTAGAAACTACATATGAACTTCCACCGATTTGATAAGATGTAACTGAAGTCGAATATAGTAAGGCTCAATCCATTTGGGAAGAAACCAATTGTAACTCTTTACTATATTATATTATGGTTTACCTCAAACTTGATGTTTTTCTTTTGGCTGACTTTTTCCAGCAATTTCGTTCAAAGTACTTTGCTCATAACTAATTGAACCCACTTAACTTTTATGGAATCCCAGTATGTCTTGGGCATAGTTTTTAATAACTCTTGAAGAACCAATTGAACTTCTCACTGACATAGTGATATATAATATTTTCGAAGGGGGAATCCGTGGTGGATTAACCTCTGTTAATAAAATCACGTAGTATCTGATGACAACACCGAACTCCTTTACATAGATATCAATAATCTCTACGGTTGGGCTTTAAGTCAACCATTACCATATGGAGATTTTGAATGGGTTACTGATACTAATCAATTAAATAATTTAATTAGTTTTTTGAATAAGAATCTTGAATCACTGTCATTTGCTGTCATATTTGAAGTAGATTTAGAAATCCCATCATTTCTTCATGATAAACTTAATGATTTTCCAGTAGCTACTGAAAAGATGTGCGATCCGGGTTCTAAGGGTGAGAAGTTAATGCTAACGTATTATCCATAGAAGAATTATGTTCTTCATTGGAGACTTTTGCAGCTTTTTGTTTCTTTGCAAATTAAAATTACACATATACATAGAGCCGTTAAATATAATCAAAGTTCAATATTTAAAAAGTATATAGACACTAACACACAACTTAGAGCGCAATGAACCAATGACTTAGATAAAAACTATTATAAACTTTAAAATAATAGCCTCTACGGAAAACCGTAGAAAATCTTAAAAAACGAATTAATTTAAGATTATGTAATTCTGCAAACAAATTAATTAATTATTGCTCAAAACCATCTTTTCGGAAATCATTTAAAATCGACAATGATTTGGTCTCTGTGTTATTAAATAAGGAATCGGTGTGTTTAGATCGACCGAGTTACATTGGACAAACTGTACTTGATTTATCTAAACTTAGGATATATCAATAACAATAAATAGAGTTAGAAAAGTATCGAAACTAATTCACTTGTGAAATTAATATAGTTGCTGGGGACACCGATTCCTTTTTTCTGGATGTCCATGTTGCCACAATTTCAAACGTGACCAAACAATCCAAATATTGTTGAACGAAATGCGTAAAGCATATTACTCGGATATTTTTGATTTGAAATAAAAATTAATCTTTATTATTTAATCTTTATTGTCAATAAAAATATTTGTATGGATTGAAAGTTTATTATTTTTATAATTCAAAATTTATCGATGATTTATCAATCATTTTTACATTGAAAAATTATTCTTAGACTTACTATTAAATTTTAAAAAAAATAAATAAATAATTAAAAAAATTATTAATAATAATAATAATATAAAATAACAATAATATTATTAAATAAATATTAATTAAATAAAACTAATAATAATATTAAATAAATAATTAAAACAATTAATTTATTAATTAATTAATTGACTTAATTAAAACAAATAATTAAAGTAATTAAAATAAAAATAAATTATTCCGAATTTTTAATCGAGCAAATATATTTTAGGCTTTTTAGTCGACAGGCGATTTGAGCCAATTTTATTTTTTATGGGTTTTTAAGTATGAAGGTAGGTGATTTGAGCCAATTTTATTCGAAAATACCCCTCTTTACAGTACGACCAATCGTAGGCGATTAAAGCCCATTTTTATTTTAAGGCTATTTAATCGTGAAAAAATAATTAGGCTTTTTATCGTGAATTAAAAAAATTTTGAAAAATTTGAAATTTAAACAACAAAATTAAATTAAATAATAATTCATTCATTAAAACAATTATTTTTTAAAAAATCTCATTCATTAAAACAAATAATTTTTTTAAAAAATTTCATTAAAATTAATTAATTTAATAAAAAAAAATTTAACCCCCCCCCCATCCCCAAGAAAAAATTTTTTTAGGGGGTCTCAACTTTTTTTTTAAGCCAAATATCCACGGGGCATCGTCCTCATTATACTCTACTATAATATATCATTCAACATAGCAATATCTGAACACATACATCTTCTTTTATTTTGACCTTCCACAGTTATAATAATTGACTCGTTTGCATTAGTCACTTTAAAATAACTAACAATTAATATTATTAATAAAATCTCTTTAATCATTTTAAATCTCTCGAAATTAATATTTATTGTTTATAGCTAATTATCTACATAAGTAACATCCATAATAAATTTATTTAAGAAAATAGGTAAAAATAAATAATGGAAATGTGAATATTGATGATTTGTTGCCACTGTTTTGCATAACCGGTTGCATTGGTTTCATCGGATGTTGAACTTCCTTCATTAAACGATAGAACTGATCAGTTATTTTATTGGAATAAACTTTTATACTATATTGATCTTAATTTATCATTTTTCATTTTTCATTCGATTTTTCATTTTTAATTCATTTTGATAATACCAATGGTCTTATTTAGATAAAGAATATCATTATATATTTTTTTCTGAGCTCTTTTTAAAGTTTCATGTGATTTCAAATCGGATTTCTAAATCACTCATTTTTTCAGATAATTCTTTGACTAAAGTTTGCAAATGTCTAGGCCTATCTATCATTTACAAAATATCCATCAAGACGGCAGTATCATGACATACACATCTTGTTGAATTTTTACCTTAAACGGTTAAAACAATTGAGTTAGCAATTTTAAAATAACTAACAACTAATATTATTATTAAAATTTGTTTAATCATTTTCAAATCTATATAAATTAATATTTATTGTTTATAGCTAAAAGTTTATGTATTTAACTTCTCATTGGTTTAAATTAGTATAAAACTAATTGTTATTTCAATTTTTTATCATTAAAATGGATGTTATTGTACCGAGCGCAGTTTAAGCTATGAAGGAAATTGAACATTATGGTAATTAATTATTATTATTTTACTTGTTTTGTAGATGATTATTTTAAAGTGATCAAAGAACTTTTGGACTTCTATTATCCAGATATACATGAAATATTGAAGTATAAGTCAGCATCAATGATTCCAGACTTGGTCATACATCTATATGGATATTTTCCGTAATCGATGAGTTCCTATGGAATTTCAAACAAAACAAAATGTTAAAGGATATGGAACTCTAATATCTATGTGGTGAAGGACGTCATTGTTGTGTTGCCCGATATCGGAAGTAAGTGAAATGGGCTTAGAATAAAGCTCTTCGACAATATTACTACAATCGAATTATTTCTTTTTAATAAAAGTTTTGTTGTTAATGACTTTGTTTTTATATAATAATAATAATAACAATAATAATAATAACTATAATAATAACAATAATAATATTAATATTAATAATAATAATAAAAAGTTGTAATAAAAAAAATAATTATAGTAAAATAATAATATTAACTTGTAAAAATAATATTAATAAAAATAATAATTAAAACACTACTTATAAAAATAAGTAGTAAATTATATTTAAAAAATTTTGAAAATATATGATGAACTTGAAAAAATGTTAATGACCTTGAAAATTTTTGAATGACCTTGAGAAAATTTGAATGACCTGGAGAAAATATTTGATGAGTCATTGTCTTGGTTTAAGTGACCTTGAATGACTAATTGTCTTTGTCTTACAAAACAAATTTACTTTTAGACTTAGAAAAAAACCGTTTTACCCCCTCTCCGAGAGGATTGAGTTTGCAGTGACATATCCCAATACTAATATTGCCCTCGAAAAATGCCGCCGTCGCCTACGTATGAACTGGCCTGTTTCTTCTTTATATATACTCAGAATATGTCTCAAAAGAAAACAAGATAACAAATATGCGGTGGTTAGAAACCTATCTCCTAAATAATTTAATTGACTTTTCAAACACTGGTCTACTTAAAACAATCTCAGACTATACCATATAATAATAATATAAGCAATAATAACAATTTATTATTATTATAACATACACATAGCTATGACACTAATTTGAATATTCGAAAACACTTGTATAACCTATACTCTAATATATTTCGACAGATTCACTGTCCGTATCAGGTAAAATTGAAATTTGAAAATACTAATTTGTAATTTTTTGTAATAGTAATAAAATACTTATTATTTAAATTTTATTATTCATTCTTGTATTACTAGATATTTATTTTGTTTTAATATTTGAAGATACAATGTCACATACATTGGAATGACTGCCCGTACGTTCCGCTCTCAAGTTCCTGATAATAATCGACTTAATTAATTTATTGATTTTAGTAAATACAATTTTATGTATCGAATCTGTACACCCGTTTATAAATTTATTGCGTCTGTGTGTGCTTTCTTGTGATTGTGCTTAAAATCTGTTTGCGCAGTACAGTTTTTGTGTTTTTTTGGAGTTTTTTGATTATTTGGCTAAGATAGACGTTTTTTTAGTCGCATCTTTTTAATTGGTAAATTCTCATTATCCATAGCAGCGAGCACAGTTTTTAATCTCGATCATTGTATAAATTTTTAAAATTCCTAAAGTTTTCATTAATTTTTTCATTAGAATTTCAATAATTTCTATAATTTCTTTCTTTGTTAAAATTTCTAAAGTTTTCACTGCCTCTGTTGTTGTTTGGTCTTTGAAATCGAGTTACTTGGTTTTGTCCAGCACGTTTGTCAATACACTGAAATTGTAAATGTCCATTTCCATTTCAATGGAACATTTAATATTTGGACATTCTCGTCTGATTTATCCTTCTTTTTTGCAGCCGTAACATTGAATTTTGCGTTGAAATCGATTCGGTTTACTGAAAATTCCATTTTTTCTAGTTTGAAAATTATTATCCTATTACAGAGGTTTAAACTTCATAGGGTTGTAATTGTTATGAACCACTTCTGCATAGCTTCTTTTATTCATTACAGCTACATTTTTATTAAATTTCAATTCTTTCACTTTTTTAAAATACATTTAATGTATTTACTTGAGCAGGACCTCGCCGTTCTTCTTCATTGTCAATTTTCCTTTCTTCTGTCTTCTTCACAATCATAAACAATATTTTAGTAAAAATGATGTTCATTTACTGCTAGTTTTTCTCTATAGTTTAGAATCTAAACTACATCTAAAGTTTAGATGTAGTCGTCGACATTTGAACTGACTTTTCGATAGCTCGAAGCATTTTGTAAATCTTCCGCTTGATTTGTTTGTGTTTCAAAGGCCTTTCTTAATTTTTCTTCCAAATTGTTTTCATATTGAGTTTCATCATATTTCTTCCTGCTTCTTTTGTCTAGATATGTTCGAACAACGATATTTTTTTGTTGTTCAACTAGATTGATCATATCAAAATAATATTTTATTGGCATGACAAATTTTTCAAGATCTTCACCAATTGAGTACATTTTTGGTTGAGGAATAATCTGCAACAATTTGGATATTCCTAAACTGTTCGTGGTTGCTATGTTAAATAATTCTGGTATATTCTAAAATCAATTTTATAACATAAGAGTTCTAGTATTTTCATGTAATCTCTCAGATAACTGGCTTTTGGCGGCCAAGCGTTCATAGCAACGTCGCTTTTTGGTTCTTCGATGTCGGCTCGTCTTATCATTGCGAAGCAGAATTCGCAAAGCGTTGGATTGTTCACTCACCAATAGGTAAGGTGAGCTGGGTTAAGACTGTCGTGAGACAGGTTAGTTTTACCCTACTATATAATTTGTAATGATAATAGTAATTCGGCTCAGTACGAGAGGAACTGCAGATTCGGATCACTGGCAAATGTGCTTCATCGAAAGGTCAGTGACACGAAGCTACCATCCAAGATATTAAGACTGAACGCCTCTAAGTCTGAATCTAGCCTAAAAATCAAGATATTTTGTGCAATCCTCGTTATGAGGCAATATTATTATTATTCATTAATGCAAGTTAATGGATGTGGCTTATCCATTAATCTAAGTAAAAACATTTTAAAATGCCTTCGTTGAAATTTTTTTTAAAAAACTCATTTGTAATTTATTTAGGTATTCTAACATTAATTTTTTATTAAAAAATTGCTTCCATTAACTGAAAAAATAAAAAAAATTATATAAACAAAGTCATTAAAAAATCCACCAAATTTAATTTTTATGTTTATTCATTTGTTTTTGTTTAAATTAAAAATAAATTCTTATCATGCTCCTTTATCTTTAGCAGTAATTAGTCTATCCATTCAGTATTTGGGCAAATTCATTTATCCTTCCAATCTAACTATCTAAAACGAAGGAAATAAATCATTAATTAAAACAAGTTTAATATTTGAAATTTGAGTTAAATTATATTTCATTTATTAAATTTATTAAAGAAGATTTACTAAAATATTTACAGAGTATTTATTTATTATTTAAATTTTCATTTTTCAACCTGTAATATATTATACATTTATATTAAAAGCCCATTTGAAACAAAAGTATTTCCTAAAATTAGCTACTGTTGCCAGGACTATTAGTTCGTATACAACATTTAATTTTTAGTTAATTTGACGTTTGAAAATCATAATATACGTGTATATACTTTATATTGAATTATTAAGACTATTTGGATTAAAGCTATTGGATTATTTTATTAAACCGTGCGAGTAGGTAATTAGTAGGACACTGTACCCACACATAAATGTCCCAGTAACCCCCTCCCCCCCCGATTTAATTACGTAATTACGTAATTAATCCAGATTAATCTCGATAATATAATTATGTAATCAAGATAATTGATTTTGGGTGTATTTTTCTTGAAATTTATTTTAGTATTTTTTGGCGAAATTTTTTTGAAATTATTTTTTTTTAATTAATTTTTTTGAAATATTTTTAATGTATATTTTTTATTGTAACATTTTTCATCCACAAAATTTTTTTGGTCGCACTATATTTTTGACTCTCGATAGAAAGGCCTAAATAAAATTGGTCACATTATAGTCAGGGATATTTTTAACTCGCAATACGAAACAATGTAATATTTTGTCTCAGTATTTTTTATATGTAAATAGAGGCATAAAATAAAAATGGCTTGAATCACCTACGATGATCACTATATAGTCATGGGGTATTTTGGATCTCGATTAAAAAGCTTAAAAAATAATTCATCGATTAAAAAGTATAGAAATAATTTCTCAATTAAAAAGACTAAAAATATTTCCTCGAATGAAAAGCCTAAAAATATTTTCTCAATTAAAAAGCCTAGTCAGATATTTTTTATTCACGATAAGTGTAAATTAAAGTACTTAAAGTAAATTAAAGTACATTAGAGTACATTAAGATACATTAGTGTAAATTGCAGTACACTTAAGTAAATTTAAGTACATTAAGGTTTCTAAAGTAAATTAAAGTACGTTAGAATAAATTTAAGTAAATTAAGGTGCCTAAGTTAAAGTATGGTAAGTTAGTTAAGAATGTTTTAAAATTAAATAAAGAGTCAACAGTTGAGTTACATAAGGGTAATTTTTAAAGCTGAATTTTTTAAAAGCCGTTATAGTTGGCAAATTACATAAGGTAAGAATTTTTAAAATAACTTAGAGTCGACGAAATTACACGATAGAATTTCTTAAATAAAATTTTTAGTATAGTTTTATCGATCAATTTTTATACATTTTTTTAAATGATAAAATTTTTAGCATAATTTTACAATGACATTTTTTAGATGCTTTTTAAAGATGACATTTTTACCATAATTTTTACAATGAGTTTTTTATATTTGTTGATAAAGATACAATTTTTCAAAGTAAGATGTGAAAAAAATTTAATATGAAATTTTCAAAAAATAATAATAAAAATAATAATAAATTCATCAACAATCAAAGGAAAAGTTAACTTACTTCGCATCAACTTCTGAATACTGATAATCCATACACACTGAACAATCCATTGATTAGTAACTGAACAACAGTCACTAGGTACTGTATACAAATGATTGAGTACTGTACAACTCACTACATACATACTAGGCATTGAACAATTGTGTATCTTATTCATTAAAATTCCCTATTTAAATAATATTTACCCTTTAAATAACAATTTTTAACCAACTTAACCAACTTAAAAATAAAATTTTCACTCAATCTTTTCAACCTAACCCCTTGTCATACAATGACGAGTCTAACTCGTCGTAAGTTCTAAATGCATAACAGTACCAAAATGAATAAGACTCGTCATGAGATTATTTATTGCATTAATTAACATACATGTTAATAACTATTAATTTATAATATTTTTAAATTAATAGGCAAAAAAATTTTATCTATGATGTCAATAACTTTTTTAAATTAATTAGAATTTATATTAACATTTTTTGCTAAATAATCGTATGACAAGGGGTTAAAATACTTGGTTATTCACTATAAACCCAATGTTACCAATAACTAGTTACTGAACCAATAAATATTAATAATATGTTACTGACCAACAAATTTTGAAATAAAATCACATAAAAAAGTTGAACAAACAAAAGAAATACAAATTGAAATACAAATTTTATTAATAAAAATATTATTCACTTTTTTTATCATTGATGTCTCCAAATTGGTAAATTATTTGGTTGCTTAGTTATCTGGTTGTTATCAAACAATAATTAATCAAATTCATTGAAACCAAATCCATTGTTATATTTTCTCCGAATAAAAATTTATTGCTTTGTTTTTGACTTTGAAATTATTTTTGTAAAACTTAATAGTTTTGTTATAACTATTTTTGTAATATTTTTAATTGCATCCAACAATGAACAATTATTAGAAAGTTATTTTCAAAGATGAATGCCAACCTTTTTATTAAATTTTCACATGCCACGAAATCTAAATAAATCTATTAATTGTTAACACCTCAAAAAATTACTGAAATTTATTTTTAGACATTTTCTAATCTTTTCACTCCAAATCTTGTTGTTTACTGAATGATAAATTAATTAGTAAGTATAAGTGTATGTTAATCTAATTGCTTATGAAAAGAAAAATATCTCTAAATTAATTTCACAAAACATATATTACTTTCATAGTACTTGAAATAAATTTTCATATATTTATTAAAAATGATTCGTCTGTAAAATTAAATTCATAAAGATCTTTGAATAAAATTGATAGATAAAATAATTAATATCTACCACATTACCAAAAAATCAAATAACTACCAACCACTTAATAATAATAATTTCTCACAGTGATAATACCATACTTCAACACATACAAAGATTCTTGTGTACTGATAAGTATTGAAAATCTAAATTTTATACGACAAATGTGTGTGATTGATGATTGTCTATTTGCTTTTGTAGAAATAATTATTCTTTAAATTGTGATTAAATAGTTGTCTGGTGAATAAATTTCGAATAAAGTAGTGGGAAAGATGTAAATTTTAAATAAATTTTTAAAGATTGTTCTTGGTACTTTGAATAAAACTTTAAAGAAAGCTTCGACCTTGTAGGAAATTATTAAGAAAATATTATTGTATCAATAAAAATTAACTTAGTTGTAAAATATTTCATAGATTGTTGATTAAATTTGCTAGTACTTTGAATAAATTTTTAAAGAAAGTTTCAACATTGTAATAAATTGTAAAGAAAATAGTACTTATCAATTAAAAAATTAATTAAATTAACTAACTTGTAAAATAATTGAAAACATTTGTTAGATCAATTTTTAAAATTTTATAAGATTGTTAGATAATTTATAAGAATAATGTACTTGTTGAATGAAAATTAATGTATGTTATCGACTGCTCACAGTATTGAATTGTACAATTTTCGGATAAATAATTATTAAATTCTTGATTCCTGGAAATAATCATAAATATTTAAATTATTCAGAATATTATCAATAAAAACATAAATAATGGGTAACAATAAACTTTAAATACTAGTCCATTTTAGTTTTAAATTAAATTACAAACATTTTAATAAAATCAAATAAATACTTACTTGAATCAAACATTTTCTTAGAATCAAACTCATTGTAAATTTTCTCAATTTATTCAGATACCAATAATATCATTAAAATCTTATCTTATCGACATATTTTGATTAAATCAATGAAAAAAGTAGCAATTTTCTTAAGTATCTTAAACATTCAATTAATAATCTTCCCTAAAAATATTATAAATTCCCCTCTTAACGAATAATTACCCTTTAAAATAAAATAAAATTTACTTTCAACCAATTATTTCTCATTAATGATAATATTTACAAATTCCTTTAATAAAAATCACTGATATATAAATATTCAACCTAATAAATTCCTTTAAAAAATTCCTCTCTTGACCAATCGTTTCCTCCTAAAATCAATTTTCAATTTTCAACAAATCAATTTTCTTCAAATAACAATATTTACAGCTATATTCATTATTTTTTATCAATATTCCCAATGCAGATAATCCTTACCCTTTAATTAACAAAATTTAACCGACTTAACCCCCTTAAAAATATCAACAAACCTGTTCTTAATTGATTAATTCCCCTTAAAAGATCCTAAATTCTCTTCTTAACTAATCACTTCCCCTAAAATAAAATTTACTCTCAACCAATCATTTCTCTTTAAATGATAATATTCCCAGCTTTATCCATAATTTTTCATAAAAATCACAGACTTAGATTGATATTCAACCGAATAAATTTCTTGAAATCCCCTTAAACGATCATAAATTTATCTCTTGACCAATCATTTCCCTTACAATAAAATTTACTCTCAACCAATCATTTCTATTTAAATGATAATATTTTCTTTCTTCTTTCAAAAATTTACCCACATATTGGTATCTATCCGAACAAATCCCTCTAAAAATATTATAAATTCCTCCTCTATATTCTCCAGTTTAGAAAATATTTACCCTTTAAACACAGATATTCAACCAACTCAAACCACTTAAAAAGGTCAATAAACTTATTTTTTAACCCATTATTTCCCCCTAAAATAAAATTTACACTTAACCAATCATTTTTTTTCAAATGATAATATTTCAGCTATATTCATTATTTTTCATAAAAATTTATCACTTAGACAATATTTACTCCTTTAAAAATCTATAAACAACCAATTAGATTCCCTTAAAAAATATCATAACATTTACTCTTAACCAATCATTGTCCTTCAAATGACATTTTCCCCACTGCACCAACAATATACATAATTTTTGTAAAATCCTACAAAATCGATACTATTTATTCGTTTAGAAATCTATATTCAACCGATTCAACCACTTAGAAATTTATCATTCGTATCATATTTACGATATGTATTCAATCGATTGAATTCACTTAAAACTATCATAAAAATCTGAATTTTACCAATAGAAAATAATTTTTCTTTAAAGTCTTATAAAATTGTTATCGATACCCAACATTTTCCATCAAAAATCACCACAATTTGATTCTAGTAACAAATTCAAGCAAATAAAAAATTCTTCAAAAAAGACTAAAATCGATTAAAGTCTATGTTTTCCTAAAAAAAATCAATAAATTTCATGAAACATAGATCATATTTTCTCAATAATTGTTTACTAAAATAATTAAAATAAATTGGAAAACCAATAAAATTTATCAGGCAACAATAAATTTTTAGTATTTCTAAAGGGTTATCATAAAATTCACAAGTATACTGATAACCACACTGAGCATCCCCTTAAAAATCTCTAAATTATACTACTTTTGTGATTGATATCCATGAAATCAATAAAATTGAAAATGAAAGTAAATAATTGACCCCTTACTTCAAAGATATTTTTTTTCTAAGTTTCACTAAAATATTTTTAAAAATCAATTGAAATCGACAAAAGATTGGTTTAATTAACAATAAATTTTAATTAAATCTTGTCTCCAAATATTCCAAAACATGATTGTAATTTACTGTAAAATACATTAATCACTACTCAATAAACCTCTGAAAAGCTTTACATACTTTCAACGAATAAATACAATACAATTTCAACTTTTTAAATAGATTATAAAAATATAATTAAAATAACATTTTCTTTTCAAACTCTATCAGTCAAATTTGATTGTAATTGGTAAATTATTATCCTAATTTTCTAGGGTTTTTTAATAAAACAATATGCAGTAAAAAATTAATTTAAAAAAAGTATTTTTTTAAAAATGTTTAACAGTTTAATACTAAAAAAGTATTTAATTCATCTGGTGAATTATTGGATATGTAAAGCACTTTTAATTATTTTGTTTACTTTAAATAATGAAACAAAATAGTTTTGTACAGATTACCTTAAATTCGAAGAAATCCTTGAAGTTCTTCTACGATTCAATAATGTTACAGATTCGTTATTTTTCTTTTAACTGGAATAATTTTTGAGACATTTATAAAATATAAATTTTATTATTTTTTTAATAATTTAAATAAATTATCATATTTCAATTTTTCACTAATTTATTAAAAATATTTTTTTAAAAATATTTATAATTATTTAATAATGATTTTATTTACAAGTTTTTAAATTTTATAATTTCATACTATTCAGTTAAACAATTTATTTGCAAGAAGAAAAAAATTTTAAAATACAAATTATTTAACTTAATAATTCAATAGCCATAATAAAATCTCAACAAAAATATTCCACATGTCGCATAATTGTTGAAAATCTAAAATATACACCCGTTTCAAATCATTAAAAACAACAGATAAAAATAAAATCAATAAGTTTAGATTGCAATGAATAATCTCATTTATTATAGAAAGTGAGAAAGTGATAGAAAAAATAAACTGAAAACATTAAAGAACGCATGTAAATTTAATATAAACTTTAAATATATAGGATTATTGCAATAAATAAACGCATTTTAAAATTTAATTTAAGAAATTTTTTGAAAAAATGGTGAAAAAATATATTGAATTTTTGATTAAAATAATAATTTTGTAAATATATTTTAAATTATCAATAAATTTAATAGTTTTTTACAGTAAATCAGATATTTTATTTTTTGTCAATGAGATTCTGGAAAGTGAGCTCAATGAAGATGTTTTTAATCTTTGGTCTGATTTTTCCGAAATTTTGCATAAAATTAGAAGTTTTTGGTGATTAATAAATAATTTCTTGTTAATTTTGTTAGTTTAAAATTAATTTAACTTATTTATTTTAAATCGAAATAAATCCAAAAATAATAAATTCTGAAATATTTTTAAAATATTAACTATAAATAAATTGAAAAGTATGTATTTCATAAAATATGAATCATTTTAAGTTGGTCTACATGCCAACCTAAGTTATAGATGAGTTTATTCATTGCAAATGGGTGTATATAGTTTTTTCTATCTTACCTAATGATGACAGAAAACTGTCAAAATTTATCATAAAACTTTTGTTAAAATCACACTTTCTTGTAATTAATCAATACCTTGTTTATTTATTTATGAAATAATTTATTTATTTTGCACTTATTTTAAGTCCTTTTTATTATATATTTAGTATATCAATTATAATTATATAAATTTATACTCAAATTGATTATTTTTTGTCGAAATTATTTCAATCTTTATCCTTTCAAATAGTAGAGCCAATTTATCAAGCTATAATAATAATAAAATTTCATCAATAATAAACTTTAAAAAGTATCGGCAACAAAGTGATTAAAAACTACATCTAATTTTGATCTTTGTCAAAATAAAAAAAAAATATAAAAGAAAGCGGAGGAAAGGTTACCAAAAGTATAAACAATTTTACTACCCTTAATGTTGTTTATTTTACAATTATATATATTAATGAGAAAGTGTGTGCTTCATTAAATATTACTCCTTGGGGTGATAAAAAACAAATATTAAAAATTAAAACAAACATCAACAATTATGTATTTTTATGTTTAAAATAAGATCGAAATATTTTGAATATACTGCCAAATCTTTGAAATTATCTCATTAATATGGTCTCATCTTTTGTTTGTATTTATTAGATTTCATATTTTGTTAATTTATCATATTATTATAGTTCTATGTTTCTACTGCAGTATTATATAAATATCATATATTAGATTTGTAGATTTCTTGTTTATATATACTCAAAAATATCTCAAAAGAAAACAAGTTAACAAATATGTGATGGTTATAAACTGATGTTCTAAATAGTTTAATTAACTTTTCATATATTCGTCCACTCAAAACAATCTCAGACTATACCATGCAATAATAATATACCAATAATAACAATTTATTATTATTATAGCATACACATAACAATTACACTTATTTGAATATTAGAAAACACTCGTATAACCTATACTCTAATATATTTCAACAGATTCACTGTCAGTATCAGGTAAAATTGAAATTCAAAATAAATAGATTTTAAATGCTGATTCAAGCCAACTTATTATATTATAAAAATTAAATTTTATTTATACATTAATTGATCGTTTTATGAAAAAAATGGTTACGACATTTAAACATGCGACATTTTAACATATACTCACTTTAACATACGACAGATTAACACTGTGACATATTAACATAGTGCCAGTTTAACATGGACACACTTAAACAGATTATCACACATTTTAATTTTGGAGGATAAAAATAGGCTACATAAAGTTAAAATTTGCTGCATACATGCATTTAAAAACGTTACCAACTTGAATTTTTTTAGGTTTTCTTAAATAAATGTACATAGGTACGTATTACATGATACAATATATTTTAAGTAACAATATTATGAATGAAAATAAAATTATATGGCGTGAGACCAGAATTTGAACGAAAAGGCAAGATACATACCTATATAAATATGTTTCAACTAATATAAAATGAGTATATAACGATTTTCTAACGAATATTGAATTAATATAAAATTTGGAATTAATATATATTTTTACTACGCAAGAATGAATTGAGCGTGCGTTGAATATGGGAATTTCAAGTCGGCTTCATGTCAAGACACGTCTTGGTAAATAGACTTACCAACAAAATTACAATTTTAAAATTGTATAAAGTTAGAAAATATAAAGAACTTTCGGTTAATGGTTTTTCAAATTATTGATTCCTTCGGTCTCATTCGACCGTTATAATTGTTTCATTTGTTTATATTCAATGGTGTTTACGAAGACCGCTTATTTAATTTTGAAACACAGATTACTGCGAAAAGGCTGTGTTATTTAAATGTATTGTGTGAACGAGGTGTTTATTTAGATTTTTAGCTCTTTCCAATTAATAAAGGAAGCAATTATAACAACCGGTTTTTGAGCTGCACCAAAGATATCTTCTATTTATTTCTCCATTTAAAGCTACGCCATAAGAATTAAAAATTGTGATTGAAAATTAACGAAAAGCGTTTACTTATACACAACATAAAATAATTACACCCATGTATTTTTTAATTGTGAAAAATATGAGAGATTGCTCGCAAAAACTGAAGTACGTTTGCTGCTAAATAAAGATGAACTACTAAATGCTTGGTTTTTTGCAGGAAGATGTGTCTTGACTTGAAGCCGCATGTTCAATTCATTCTCGCGTAGTAAAATATATCTTCCAAAATTAAAATGTGTGATAATCTGTCGTATGTTAAAGTGTGTCCATGTTAAACTATCACTATGTTAATATGTCACAGTGTTAATCTGTCGTATGTTAATGTGTGCCCATTTTAAATTGTCTCATGTTAATCTGTCTATGTTAACGTGTCACATGTTAATCTGTCGTATGTTTAAATTTCGCACACCGAAAAAAATACATACATTTTAATTTTAACAAATTAAATTATTAAAACTATACAAAAATAATTAATAAAATTTTTAATAATGTTCTTCATTCATACTTTTAATTACCTTAACTTTTCAATTTGTTCTTTATGTTACATCAGGCTTTTCTTCAACTTGCATCTTTGTAACACTTTGATCGATCATCATGCCTTCTTCAATATCAGTTGGAGTAACAGTTTTAGTTAAATCATCATCATTTATAAATGTTGTATATCTTGCCACTTGTAAATGTTGTTGTCTTGCTAGACAAACTTTATCAGCTGCTAAATCCCATAAAGCTAGAGTATATGGTGCTGCGCCATAGGTTTTCAATAAGACGATATCTCCTTCATCCAAAGATTTAATAAGTCAATCATCTTTTTCTTTCATTTTAAGTTTATCTGTACCTAGATAATCAAGCATTGCTTAGTGTTATTTATTATCAATTTTAAATAAAAGACAATTTTGCATTAATTCATATATTTATTCAATAAACAAAATTTCCAAGCTTCTTTTTAAAAAGTCACTTTTACTTTACAATTTTAAACACCAAACAAAAAAATAAAAATACAATTAATTCACTAATTTACAAAATTTAATTCAATCAATTTTACATATAAAAAACAATAAAATATATACATCTTTTTTTCTTTTATATTCCTCAATAGATTAAATTATTAAAAGTATACAAATTTAAATTAATAAAATTTTTAATAATTTTCTTCATTCATACATAACATAATTTTACATTAATTTTGTAGGAAATCCATGAAAACTGATAAGATTTATGAACGTAAAAATTTATTAAAACTTTTTTAAAATTTAAATTTGCATCATTCATTTAAATTTATATAATTATTATAATGTCGGAAAGTGCCATTAAAATACAAATTTCAAGATGAATTTCGACAGATTCACTATTGTCATCAAATAAAAACAATCAAAATAATAAGGATTTAATTTATATATTTATTTATTTTTTGTCGACAGTCATTGTCATTATTTAATCAAATTGAACAACCCAATCCAATAACATTATTTCCGATTTATCACAATCAATTACAAATTCTCTACACAATATCTACAACTTTCAATGTAAATCTGCACAATTTTCAATAATGATTTGATTCAATTGATTTTTTTGTTAAGCGCTGGAAAGTTCTCTTAACTCTGTTCTAAACGTCGCACAATTTTAACTTCTGGATTTGTCTTCGACCAAACTAGCAATTTTATCGATTCGATTTTCTTTTTTAAACTACTTTTATAATTGACTTCTCTCAAAATGACATTCAAATTAAATTAGTTGATCGATGTCCTTTTTATGGTTTGAATTAGATATCGAGTTTCCCAAGTGACACATTTATATTGTTAATTGTATAAAATTTAATTTGCAGTCGGGTTCCCTTTTTATCCCTGGATTTTCTTCGCTAGTCAATTTTGCTAACAATCGGATTCTCACAGTGCTCGGGTTTTCCATTAGCTCGGGTTTCTATTAATTCGGGTTCTCCATTAGTAAATTAATTTTTAATTAATCTTTCTTTCTATTAAATATTTTTTTCATCATTTTATTTCATCTGATCCATTTACTGCCAATCCGAAAGTGGTCTACGAGTCAAGAAAACATCCGAAAGCACCATTTGCTAACCCAACATCTGCTTCGATTTCTTCCTCGACATTTCTAACGATAAAGCCATTCATCCTACGAACTTCTCGATCCAATAAATACCACATCAAGCCTATTGATTGTTCACACTTGTTATTACACGAAATAATAATATCGATGTATTTAATAATGCTATCTGTATTGCAAAATTCAATAGCTGGAATATTGACAAAACTGTTATCAACAACAGCCCGATGATCTTTGATTTGGTCACTGACAATTAAAAGTCTGGGTTCTCTGAATGTCTTTTGAATATTATTGGTGAATGTTCTAGTAGTGGATCTACTAGCAATAGGATTAGCTCCGGTAAATCTTCCAAATTTTAAAACTCTTCTTTGAGAAGATGGCCTTGAAGATACAACACAAGCATCATCAGGATTTTCTACTGCAATGATAGCTCTAGCGGCTAATTGTAGTTTTTCACGTATTTTATCTAATGTTAAATATGATTCCTTGCTTTATTTCTATCGAATACATATTTTTTCGATATGAATAAAAGTTTTGATCATCATTAATTGATCATTTCCGTTAAAAAAAACTCATTTTTTAACAACTATTTGGAATTTAAATTTCATTAATCAAATTTCTAATTATATATTTTATTTTTCAAACCACCAATTTAACAGTGAAAGACTTAAACAACAATTTTAAGTCTTTCATTTTAATTTTTATTAATTAATTTTTTTTCAAGTCTTTATAAATCTATCGTTACTTAATTTCATTTTTTTCTTTTATTTCCTTTAATTTTTAATTATTGTTGTTACTTGGAGAAAAGGCTCAAATTTTGAATCTACTCTCCAAGTTACTAAATTACAAGGGGGCTAAAGGAACAAACTGACCAAATTCTCAACAACTCCCATTGATTTGATTTTATTATAACTGGATTTGTATCATCATTTGCATCCGCTCATACCAGTTTTGCCAAGAAATATTTAATTAAAATTTTTAATTAATATTGCACTTTTAATTATTATTTTCAATTCCAATGTTCTTATTGATTTTCATTTTTTTATTTTTATTTGTACTTTTCGTCAAACCCTAACATATTTTTTTACTGAATTTTCATAAAAAGAAGCTAACGACCATAAACAATATTTTTACCATATTTCTCTTATACTTAAATTTACAAAACCTTTCTAGAGAAATAAGAATCAGTAGCGATTGTTTTTCTATAAATCTTTGTCTCATAGTATTTATGTTTGGGCTGAAATAATTAATAGAATGAACCAATCGATGACTTTGTCTCCATTTTACATGTGAATACAATATTATTATGTAAACTGTTCATAAAAGGCAAAACGGCTATACGGTGTCTCTAGCTTTCAATTACGAAAAAATAGCATTCGCCTAATGTTTAGGAATAAAATTTTTCTCAAATTGGAAATAAGCAATCTTCTTGTCTAAACTATCCAAAAATATTTATGCCATCAATGGTGCTCACGGAGAAACCATATTGACTTTTTGATACTATTCATTATTTAAAAATTTGGCACTTGAAGTAACAAATTCTAGAGGTTTAAATTTGATGTTCTGTCAAAATAAATCGTAGTATAAGTTTTGTTCGACTTGCGTTTTCTATTATTATTATTATTATTATTATTATTATTATTATTATTATTATTATTATTATTATTATTATTATTATTATTATTATTATTATTATTATTATTATTATTATTATTATTATTATTATTATTATTTATAATCATTATCATCAATATAAAATGTAAAAAATATTTCAAAATATCGAATTTATTCAGTAAAGTGTGTAATTACATTTTAATTAATTTTTCGATTTTATTGTTATGAGATATCAAACAGTGTTACTCAATTTATTTATGGAGATTGGTTAAAATCACAGTTAAATAAATTTTAATTAAAATATCAATTAATTAATTGCATTTTAGCAATTTTATTTTAACTGAGTGTGTGTGAAATAAAACCTCTAATTTCAAGAAGGTAATTTTTTTTATCCATGAGACTAGAAACATTAGCGTTTGAGAGTTAAATGTATTTAAAAGAGTCAGTTGAAATTTCATAAAAGATTTTGTCATGCAAATAAATTTGTAATTAAAAAATTAACTTTTACATGCGATAATATTTGAAATATTCAAAAATGAAGTGCAAACTACTGAAACCAAACTGTACTACTATTTAATTACTACATAATTTATTTAATTAGTTTTATTCAGGTTATTTGAATCGATACTAGGCATTTAGGAAATCAATTTATTGGTTTATACCTCTTAACTGAAATTAAATGTTTGTATGCCATGAGAGTCATAATTGTAAATATTAAAAACTCTAATATATTTGGAGAACATTGGATTGCAGTATATATGAAACCTGTTGTATATATGGACAAACCGTTTGTGTAAAATAAAATTTAGTATCAACATCCTTTGATAATCACTTGTGATCAACATTGCCTTGTATGGCTAAATTCTAAATAATAGTCAATACTCACATCGTATAAATAATTTAATTTAATATTTTTTTAGAAAAATGTCTTGTTATTTTATATAAGTGGTGATAATGATAATGCCGATCAGTTAGTTATTAATGAGTTATATTATTATTACACCATCAATTATGTTATCAAGTTTATTTGTTTTGAAATCATAATATTTATGGAATGCGAAACTTCTTACACCCAAACCGAGCCCTTATTTTAAAATATACATTAAAATAATTTCTATCACATAAAAATTTCAATTTATTTTGATGAAAGGTTAAAATTTATTTTTAAAAAATGACTTCTGTTTTACATTTCATAAAACTGAAAACTGAAATTTGAATTATTTGTACATTTCCACTATTAATCTGCAACAAAATTCCAATTATTACAACATTCATCATAAAAACCTCATCACCATAAATAATGTCATAAATGATCTGATCAGAATTTTCTCGTTGATCCTGAAAATATTTAAAATATCAAAATAAATTGCGTAATTTGATTTTGAATCAGTAATGAATATAGAGCTAGGATGTATATAATAACCGGTGTAGTTGATTAAAACAGCAGATTTAATTTGGAAATGGTGAATCTCAAAAATACACCAGGTTTCTTTCGATAGTATTTTTGTAGTGTGTTTTGCCGGAACATATACTACACGCACAAAATACAGTATTACTAATAGTACATCCCGTTTCACTATATCTAAAAAAATCAATAAATTTTATAATATCGGTTGCACACTAAATTGCCTGTTTGTTGAAAATCTTGTTATGCTAGATAACAATTGTGTTAGATGAATTCAAATTGAATTAATGCAATGAATTATATTATCAGTAGTGTGGTAGCATTTATTATTATAAAAATGTTGTTGTGAGAGAAAGTTTATTTCTCTAACTAAGTTAGAATCCTATAATAAAACTGTTACCCAGCGTAAAATTTAGATAGATGTTTTACCTAATTTTTTAAATTTTTAATTCTTCAGTGAAACTGGGTGTATTATACACAATCAGTAATCACCAAGAACTCTCTGTTAGACGTCACTTTTTAACATAATAAAAGTACTATGTAGTTGAACTCTCAATTGATATGATTAACAAAATAAAATACGATAAAAATCTAGTAAAAACCGAAGAATTTTTCCCCGAAGTATTTTTGTTAAAAAAATATTTAGTTTCATTTTTATATATTACATTAAAACAAAAGAAATTCAATGAATTTGTATGATTAAAGTTTGGCGCCAAAGGATTTCTCAGCAAAATTTTCAGATTTTCATCAAAATGTCTATTTTTTATATTTAAAATTTGTCAATTTTTGTATGTCAGCGAATTTAGCTATAAATTTCAATTAATTTTTTATTTGTATTATTATTATTCTTTTGTATTTGTATTATTCCATTATAAATGTATAAATTTGTGAAATAAATAAATAAATAATAGAATTAAATATTTATATAAGTCATATAGTAACCAAGAATTTTACATTATGACAGTCATATGTATTAACTTATTTTTTTAGGCTAAAAACAATCATAGTAATGATGTTTTTTACGCATACGGGGAGGACTCATAGATGCTTATGGGTACCATCGATGGGATTAAAAATTTGTCGCTTTAAAATTTTTGAATTTTTATATAAAATTTTTAATAAAAATTATTTGTCAAGTATTATTTGATAAAAATAACAGTTTTTCAGCAAATTTTGCAACAGCTTTGATTTTTTATATGTGCCGTGAGCTAATTTGTTTGCGTATTTTGCTTTATAGTAAGTTCATCACGTACTATTATATTATTATTATCACATATTTATTATCATATTGCCTCATCATCATTATCTAATCAACATGCCATCACATTGTTATCAGAAGGCAAAAAAAAAAAATAATAATAATAATAATAATAATAATAATAATAATAATAATAATAATACATACATACATACATACAAATATACATGCAAATATACATACATACACAAAAAAAATTAACCACATCCATGAACATAGAACATACAAAAAGTAGAGAATTAAAATAAATTACAAATTAAATGGAGCTTATAAAGCTAATAGAGGAAGAATAAATAATTTTGACATGGTCAAAATTATTTTATTTTGAGTTCATTTTTATCCTGCCTCAGATCATTTTAGGACTTACTTATGATGAACTTCATAATGAATAGAAACAGTAAATCCTTATGTTTTCGCCTTAACTGATTTTAAATAATGACTAAGTTATTTTGAAAAGTTACATAATTTTCATTTATAATTCTCAATTGACAATTCAAACAACTGAAACTACATGTTCAGTCTTATCTATAAGGAATAGAAAGGCAAAACATTGATATATAATCGAAATCTATATGAAGATAAATAAAATCGACTCATAATTGGTTATAGAATTTAGCTTATTCATAACGAATTTCAGGGTTATTTTTAACATATTTTATTAATAAATGATAAAATGATTTTGAATTAATTTTAGAATAAAAATACATATGGATTTTATTAAATAGATTGATATAAAAGGAATGAGAGATGAAATACTCAACCATAATTCATTAAAAATACATTTAGCTTCAACTTTTTCAATTACCATAGCACTCATAATCGGGATGAACTCTAGAAATTATTTTGTTACATTAATTAATATTGGCAGTTTTATTTAATTATTCGCGGTATCCTTTTAACCATGAACAGCATTGAATATAGATGGAATTTATAGTTATTATCATTATTAAATGCGCTCTAATTTTTGTTTTAATTATTTCAGTATTTTTATTGAATTTTCAAGAGAAAAAAAAAGATAATGGAATAAAATTACTTTCGGGATAATTATCATGTATTATCATCATCTGCGTCTAGGGAACAACTGTCAGAGTATTTTTCTTGCCACGATGAAAAATAAGGCTTATTAGAATTGGAAACTAGATTTTCCATCAAATTCGACTTTGTTGTTAGATTCTCTTCGAATCTACTTGGGCTAATTTCATCTTCCTGTCCATCACAGGATCCCCTTGATTCTTGTGAAATTTCAATTTCCGGCTCAGATTTTAAAACTATAATAATAATAATAATAATAATAATAATAATAATAATAATAATAATAATAATAATAATATTAAAAATAATAATAATAATAATAGTAATAATAATAATAATAATAATAATAATAATAATAATAATAATAATAACAGTAATAATAATAATTATTATTATTATTATTGTTTAAATCTCGTAGATTCAGCTTCATTTTGGTGTGTACTAAAACTGTAACCTCAGTCTCTTAGAATTTTCATAAAGTGATCAGTAAAATCCTTTGTACCAAATTCAATCTGCAAATTACATGACTAAACGCATAACCTTCATAAATTTGCACAGCATTTGATGCTCCATCTACAGACTCAAAAACGATACCCGTTCTACTCCATGGTTCATAAAATGAAAAATCTGTTTACATAGCCACATACATAGTGGGTGAATTTATTATTTCAAACATAATTTGTATCATCTTTTTATACTTTGCCTTGAGATTCAACTGCGCTTCATTCAACAAAACTCGTTTATGTTTTTTAAAACTCATAATTAAGTAATATCAGATATTTTCCATGTCATCGCAATTTGTCGCATAATAGGGTTTAATCTTATAATTTTCCTCTCTTACAATAAACCTCGTTTTCATCATAGCTTTTCTTTTTACCCATTTTAATCACAACAACCAAATCGATGTTTTTGTCCACAAACAATAGAAAAAAGAAAAATATTTTCGAAAGAAATTAAATAAATGAATTCCAAAAGTTTCCAGAATAATCTCGATAATAAAAACCTTAAATTCCACCAATAAAGTTTACCAAATTTTTTAATACGACTAAACAAATCAAAAAATTCGAAATCCTAAGTTTTCCAAATTCTCCAAAATCTAAAAAACAATGCACACACAGACGCATAAAAATAGAATTATACAATAATATTCATATTAGTATTAAAAATTATAATTATAATTATAACAATTATTATTATAAACTTGCTTGGTGTATCAGCAGGACCCAGACTATCGTCACATGATGGATTTAGGATTTTACTTTCTTCGGAAGTATGAAGTTCGACTGAAGAAGCTGATAGATCTGAAAGCCAAAGCATTGTAATTCAATTAGATATTCAAATTAAACAAGATGTAATAAATATTGAAAAATATTAGATATGAAAGTTCTTATTATCTTAATATAGCAATTTTTTAAATGTTTGGGGATTTTTAGTATACGACTTTCGTGTAATGAGTGCAACACAACATACATGGGAAAGA
This sequence comes from Schmidtea mediterranea, assembly GCA_022537955.1. Lineage (NCBI taxonomy): Eukaryota > Metazoa > Platyhelminthes > Tricladida > Dugesiidae > Schmidtea > Schmidtea mediterranea. The sequence goes on along the minus strand of CM039679.1, from coordinate 267,646,094 downwards.
CTTCATGTTACTTGTGCACTCGAGTTCTTGAGCATTGTCGACTGAATATACTGACTAACACATTGGTTATCATTTTAGGAAGTACACCAGTAAAAAGATGGATATTTTTGATTTTAATATCATTGCAAAACATTTGAGTAACAATTGAAACAAGTAACTTGTGAAGCATTGTTGAAAGCATATTTAAATCCTGTAATTAATGCTAAAACTACTCGGTTAAACAGGGATTTTGAATGACTTCAAGTAATTTAATGTTTCACTTTGAATATTAAGTGTTTTTATTTTATGAATAATTGTTTGAAAATGTTAATGGTTTTTTGTTTCTAAAAATAATTTGAAAATGTTATTTATTAAAACAATATTTTTATTTGAAAGATTTGGATACAATTTGAATACGATTATTATTTAAATTTGTTTGTGTGGATATTTCTTATTTTCGTTTAGTTGTTGTTAATGTTATTTCTAGTCTAAAGAAGATCGAAAAAACGATTGAAATATATTGTCCGATGTTGTTAAATATATGAGTTGGGTCTTTTCAATTATTAGAGCTTTACCGTGTAACCTTATTATTCTAAGAATTCTTTTGACTTTCACATCTGATTTCTTTTCATTTTCCAATGACATTATATTTATTCTTTTTATACGAAAATATGCATTAGCTCTGCTTGAAAGTGGTATTAAAAACTAGTGATCCAACAGAGAAAATTAATTTACAAAAGTATCTGCGGAAAGAAAATATAAGACTAGTTCAAGAAATTAAAAAAATAATTAAAATACATCCATCCTTAATTTAAACGTTTTTTCAATACATTGCACTACATGAAATCGCCTCAGAAATCTAGATCTTTGTGTATAGACGAACAAGGAAAAAACGGTTTTAAAATAGATAATTGAAATAATTGACAAGATTTTTTTATTTATTTTGAATAAAATAAAATAACGTTCCTTTGACTAAATATATTATTGAGACTTGTGGAGCATCTAGCGGTCACTTTATGAACTAAATTCGTCAACAGCTTTGTAGCTCACAAGCAGCATTATGAAATGGTTAGTTCTTATTTATTTTAGGCGATCTAAGCGTGAAATTCTGGTATGTTGTAAATTTGCTACACAATGCAATTAAGGTTTAAACAAACTTCAAACATTTATTGTTTGCTTTGCAACCATGAAATTTGGGCCATTATTTTGATTTGAAAAGATTTAATTGTTATAAGAAGTTAACAAATTTTAAAATGTTGACATGTAAACAAATGAACCACTCTGCATGAGGTATCTTGCAAAGGGTTATTTTCAAACTTGGAATAGACTTCCAAAGGTGTTTATGTTGACTTAAAGAATTTCATTTTTTTCAATGACTAGCAAAATATATTAATTTTTTTTGAAATGTCCATTTTGATGAACTGTAGATCAAGAGTCATTTTCTAAGAAAGGAGTATGGTGAATCTATGGTATCTTGTTTCACTCTCTATCAGACGCAGACAAGTGTTCCGTGCTAACCTAGTGTTGAGTGAAATCGAGATAAACTCGTACAAAGTTATGGTTGTATCCTGAAATTCATTGAACATGAAATTATGATTATTTGGTTACATCTGTATTGCTTGAAAATCCAAAACAATCTCATTATTTCGAAATTTTAAGACATTTAAATGTTTTATTTGATGTTCTTCATGAAACATGTTTGGAGTTTGAAACACAACTGGCTAATGTTGTGAATAATTTGTTGAAATTCCTTTAATATTGGCCTTCTGATATAAATCATCATGAACTTTCTGCAATTAACTTGACCAATTTTATCGAATCTCCTGAATATTTTCATGTTTAACAATAGGCAAAAATAATTTCCAATATCTTATCAAATTTCTATTGGAAAAACGGAGTTCTTGCACTGTCACTTAGACATACAACTTGATAGACAATATCATTTCTTAATCTCTTTTTCAAATTTCAATGACATGGTTTTTGTTTAAATTATTCAATTTAATCAAATTATAATAACACAGATAATAAAAAACTTACTTCATTCGTTAACATTTTATTTGGATAGAGAATTATAACAGAATAGAGGAATAATTGCAAATAAAATGTTTTTCTTGAAAATATTTCTTTCAAGGTCAATTATAATAAAGACAATTTCAATTATGAAATTTATCAAATTTTCCATTCAATCTTTTTTAGAAATGTTTTGTTTTATGTAGAAATAATAAGAAAATAATTACAAATATTTTTTTCGACAAAGATAATTAAAACAAATTGTTTGGTTCTCGCAAAATTTATTTTTAATCAAATAATGCACAATATTTCCTTAAACAAAATTAATTAAAAAATGAAATACAAAATCAATGAAACAATTACCGTGCATATTGATTAGTGGACTAATCAATAGAAAATCATAAAAGATAAATTATTAGATTGAAAAAATTGTTTTTATGTTGTTTAAATGGATAATAATAGATTTTCACCTTGTGATGCATGAGTAGTTCTCATTAAAATTGCAGCGGTTTTTGACATTCCACTCAAATGACCCTTATTTAGCATGTCTTGAAGAGTCGTTGAACTCATGTGAAGGCTGACATTTTCTGTGGAACCTCCAATCGGTTTTTTAATTCTACTCATTATCGAGTCTAGCCTTTTCTTTCTTTCAATACGGTCGAGCATTTCTGTAGAGGTAGTCATTTCTATGCTTGGACTTGAAATCTTATTAAATAAAAGAATGTTTTGATTCAGCAAAATATTTTTTAAGATGTTCTTTAAATGAGATTATTGATTTAAACAAATTAAAAATCATAATAATATATAAAATGTTTCGTAAACAAAATTAAGCTGTAAATATTGAGGGACTAAGATAAAGGTCGTCCCTTATCATAGATCAAAGTTTTCACCAAGTATCATATATTTTTTGAACCCTTTATTTTGTATGGAATTTTAGTCTTAGGTATGGCACAATACTAACAATGTGGGCTTAAATCTTTCTTTTTAAATATTTAAATTAAAGGATATTAAAAAAATGAAACAACAAAAATTTAAGAATTTTGAACTTCAAGTACAAAGGATACAAAAATACAAATACTATAAAGATTTATCTTGTCATTTATTAAATTAATTTAAAAGTTTCGTGAGTACTAATGCTACCGTACATTTTGTATTTATTACATCCATCATTAAATTCATTTTGAAATTCAAAATCTGATCTTTTTTCAATATTATAAAACACGAAATATTTTTCTTACCATTAAAAAATTGATATTTTCAGAATTACAGATTTCATTCTTGATACATTCCATTCACATAAACATTCTAAATTTATTATTTTAAATTTAAAAAACATTTTACATTATTAAAAGAAAACGCCAATAAAACACTCTTCGCACTATATATCTCGACAGTTTAACTGTCATCTTCAGGCACCACAAACCAACTCAATATTATGGATTATTTAATATTGTATTATATAATTTTTTTAATAATTAAATATTCTAATTAAACTAAATATTTTAAAAATTTTTTATAAATATTAAACTTTTTAACTATATATAAATAAAACATTAAAATAATGGAACAATTTTAAAAAATTTAACTTTGTAAATTTTAATTTAACAAATTACAAATAATATTAGAATATAAAAAAATGTTTAAACAATAAAGAAACATCAATTTGTCACATACTCAAACTATTTAAAAACATTCAAAACAGTCGTAGTCACAGCACTTTGTACATTAATCTTTGGATCCAATGACCTTATCAGCAATGCTTCACATATCACAGTACGACAATACTAACAAAAATTCAAGCTCATTCTTTTTATATCCATTTTAATATTATTTAGATTAACACTCAATTCACACTCATTTGTCAAATTACACTCAAACTTTCCAAAACATGGATTCTTAAGATTTTAAATCAATTTATCAACAGTCTCTTTTATGATCAACAATAAAAATGATTTAGAATATCCATTCTTTATCAACACTTTTTATTGAATTAGCAAAAGAAGAAGATAAAGACCATGAACGAGAAATCAATCGTTTCAACATATTTCTCTTATACTTAAATTCACAAAAGCTTTCTGGAGAAGTATAAAGACCAGTATCAGTTGGTTTTCTATAAATCTTTGTCTCATAATGTTTATCCTTGCGTTGAATTAACAAACCCAAAAATCCATTAAAAATTGGGCTCTTTGTGATTCCATAAAGTATAATTGTACAACGCTAAAGTTAACCTATGGAATGATATAGGGTGAAATATTGATAAAGAAATTAAAAACTGGACGAAATGTAATAACGGACAATCTTTTAATACCATTTTTCTCGTTATATTTTTTAAAGTCAGAGTTTGATAGTTTTCAGCACACTCGAATTTCACAGCAATAAAGAACATACCCACTAAGTGAAGCTTTTGTTTTAAGAAAAGTTTACTTTGGTCAAATATAACCCTTAAAGGACGAATTGCTTATACACTCTTTTCATTTTTTATAGAGACGTATCAACTGATAATCATAATGGGAAGCCATAAATTATCACTTATTACTATTCTACAAAAGGAGCAATAGGTATACTTGACCAAATTATTAGTTCTCCACAAGAAAAAAGGACTTTGGTCAATGCCACTGTTCTGCAACATCCCACTAATGATGTTCATTATTTCTATTTGTTCTACTGCGAAAGGCATCCAGGATTTGTGAATAAACACAAAAGCCAAACAAGGCATGAATTCTCAAAATTACCATATAATGATATTTTGTGACGAAAGATAAAATAAAAACAAAAACGTCTGACAAAATGGAATGTACCGATGATAAAGCAAAAAGAAAATAGTTTGCTTTAATTGTTTAAATTAATATAATGACCTTGAAGTTTTTATTTGCCAATAAATTATAATAAAATATAGAGTTTAGAGGAAGGGTCCAAAATGGTCCCTACTACCTTATAACGTTAGTTTTCTTTATCTGTATGTGATAGCTATTATAATTATTATAATTTATTTATTTTATTAATATATTATTATGAAAATAAAATGATAGATATTACTTCTACTGGAATGTTTATTACAGGGATAGTGTCAACAGTTGAAACGGTATGAATGTCAAGGGGCTCCACTTCGGTTTTATTTATTTCGTTTGTTATAATCTTCGGCAAACTATCTTCCTCCGTTTCGCGCTTCGACGACTGCGTTGATTCGCTCTCATCAATGGAAATATTGTTTTCAGTTGATATTTGTAATTCAGTTTTATCTTTTATATCACAACTCACAATTTCCGATTTTTGTATTTGTTGTAAGGTTTGTATTTCATTTTGTTCTTTTAATAGTCTTTGATCTCTATAATATTATTATTATCAACATAAATAAATAGACGAAAAATATAAAATAAAAGATTTTAATTATCAAATTTTTATAAAGTTCATTATGCTCAGAATTCATATTCTATTAGTAATTCTACATTAAATTTCGGAATATAATTAATGAATGAATTAATGAATGAAATAATTGTGAATTTTTCTAATTTAATATTTTATAAATTAACATTAAATAATTTTTTTTAATTTATTCCAGTTGTAATTGTGAGTATATTCCTTTTTAACTTAATTTTGTTTACTTTTTTTATTCACATTTGCTTTTACTTCTCGATTTTCTACGATAATTTTAATGAAAAATTTATATACTTTTTTTATATAATTTTCATAAGCTTTTAAAATCTTATATTATTTTGCTCGAAATTTTATATTAAAATTTTAAAAGTAAAGGAATTTTAAGAAAAATGTTTTAAAAGAAAAGAAGTTATTTAAAGTTTGAAATTGAATAAAAACGAAAAACGTCTTATTTAAAAATTTCGAAAGGAAAATTAAAAACAATCAAAATAAAAAAATTAATTTTAAATGAAAACCAGTACGTATTTGAGGATTGAAAATAAATATTCTACAAGAAATTGAAGAGTATTATTTAATAATCGAATATCTTTCCATCAATATAATTACTTTTGCAGCAAGGGCTTATATTATTACTTACTTATCTGATAATAATAATAATAATAATAATAATAATAATAATAATAATAATAATAATAATAATAATAATAATAATAATAATAATAATAATAATAATAATAATAATAATAATAATAATAAATCTAGGTCTTTCGATTAATTTATTAAATACAATAAATAAGAAAAAAATTTGTTTAACAAAGATAAGATAGGCAGAGGTATTATGTGTACGTTTTGTTAAACACTATTTCTAAATAAATTTCACAAATATAACCTGTTTACTGATTTTTTTGAAAGCTCGTTTTTGTGTGATTAATTCATTTTATGAAATGACGCATATTTTACAACATTATAAGTGTAATTTTGGATGGTTTAAAAATTTTAAATGTTATTTTTTCAAGTTGGTTTTGGCTCAATGCTTATACTCGATATCATACAAAAATTATCGTTTAAAATCCGCACATACACTTTAACGGTTAACTAATGATTTTATCGTTTTGCCGTAGAATAGCACTTCGGTGAAACATAATTTTTGGTTTTTGTTGAGAAAAGATTGAAAACACTTAATTAGATAAAAATAAAAATTATAACTATTAAATTTAAATAAATAAACAATAACTTTATATTATTAATTTTAAATAAGATAATTAAATAATCATGGCAATGATTTTATTAAAATAAAGCGCCATTCAAACACTCGTCTAACGATGTATTTAAACAGATTCACTGTCACTGCATTAGCTTCATATTCAGCATGTGAAAACCTGCACCTACATTTAGAAAATTTATAAGTGTAAAGCTTTTTGAAAAAATAAGTAGATATTTTTGTCCCATTACGAAACCCCCCCCCTCGCCCCTAAAAAAGTAGGTAAGCTCAAAAATTTATTTGAGTCAATAAAAAATAGGTCATGTTACCATAGCAAACATTTAACCCTACAATGCGCATTATATATTAAATCTAATAAACATTGTTTTAAAGTTGAGACAGGTGCGCACTGTAAATAAAAATGAATAATAGTTTCATACAATATTTTAATTATTTTTAATAGTTTCTAGACAACATTTAAAATAAGAAATACATTTTAAAATTTTGTAAAATAATGAGCGTAGTATTAAATTGGGTTAAATAGTCTATAATTTTCGTTGTAATATAAAATTATTTCAAAAAATGGGGCATTGTTTTGGATTTTATTAAGATATATTTGTTAAAATCGTTTTTGAATAAATTGTTACTTTTAAATTTCATAAAAAAATAACTGCAAAAACGTTTAATTTTCTGAGGTCTGTCAATTTTAACTATTATTTGAGTAAATTCAAACAAATTCAATTATATAACTAACAGGCAACATCAAATACAATATCATCCAGATATTTTAAAGTCGGATATTGTTAAAAATTGGATCTTGTAAAATGTGGCAATAGCGCTTGACTACAGAAACAAACAAATTTAATTGACTATTATAAAATCTTGTTGTAATAAAAAATGTTTCTGGTAAAATATATTTTATTTTATCCGGATGTTGTTTTACCATAGTCATTTAAATAATTAGAGTCACTTGAAGTAATGTAATCAATAAATGTAGTTTTAACCTTCTATGTAATGAATGGGTTATTAATAATGACTAACTGTGTATTTATGAATGTTCAAGTAATATGCCCAATTAAATTAATGAATCATTCAAACCAAATTCCATTTATTTTATTTTTGCATATATTTAATAATTTTGTATTAAATAAAAAACGAAAACCTTAGAATAGTAAAGTCAGATTATTGGTGTCAGATTATTGGTTTCAAAATTATTTTGCTAAGTCTTTTAGCAAAACAGTTTATACTGAGGCCCGGCTCGTAGCGTGTTCGAAGTGTGCAATGCACACAGGCGCAAAAAAGTAAAAGGCGCCTACAAGACAATATGAAATTTTAATTTTAACAAAAAGTATTGACAAATAAAATGTTTTTAAGTTTTTAAACACAAGATTTTTTAAATTGTAACGATTTTTTTTGTATTTATACCTATTTTGAGGCATTGAAATTTGCTTTCGGTTTTTTGGTTTTTTTAAATCTGAAACTGCTAAATCTATTAATCTTGATGTGTTGCGTAAAGATTCGCTAAAATCAAAGCCAGGCGAATCCATTTTAGTAAGTAGTCATGTTTTATTTAATTATTTTTTTAATATTCTGTTATGTTATTCTAATTTGTTTTTCGTTTTTGTTTTGTTATTACTTGGATTATTTAATTTTTGATTAATAAAGAGCTAAGTTTTAATCAAAACTGTTGTTGATCAGTTTTTTTAACAATTATAAATTATCAAACATCAAAAAATATTGACAATGGCTTCGCTTTACTTTTAATCGATAATAATATAAAACCATAGAAAAAATGGCTGGTTTTTGTTTATAATATAGCTTTTTAGTAACTTATTGAAAAACAAAATCAAATGCGCTAAACATTCCTCGCACACACAAAAAAAACCACGAGCCGGGCCTGTTTATACTATTTGAGGATATCCGGTAGTTGCTATATTTATAATTGAAAATCAAAAAACAGTTAAGTTTATGAATGATTAAATTCATAATATATTTGAATATTATTGTTTTTGAGAATAATGGTGAGTTTTATACACTAGATCAAAGGGTCTAGAAGTTATCTACAATACATGTATTGTGGCGATAACCATCTATTCTTTCAAAGCAAATATTATTTAAATATAATAAAAAAAAGTTATAAATATAATTAGTATATAAATATAAATTTATTTTAAAGGTATAATTTTAATTAATATTTTTTAATTAATTCTATATTAATTTCTATAATTATTAAATGTAAATGTTTAATAAACATCATAAATAAATAAAAAATAATTTATTTTTTCAATTATAAAACCAGAGTCATTTCATAAGTTTTGGTTCAACATATCTTGCAAATATATAAATATATGCATACACCGGTCAGATATACGAAACAAACATAAATATAAAAAGCCATAGCTAATCAAAGGACACAATATATTTTGTTTTACATACAGTGTACTCTCGATTATCCGTTCATGGATAATCCAGTTTTCGGATTATTTGTGCCAGAAAATAAATATTTTTTAATTCAAATTTAATTTGATTGATTTTTTTCTATTACGATAAAAGACGCATTAATTAATTGCGATCTTGAATATTGTTTGATTAATTGTAACTTTTTTCTGTGTGATATTATTTTTCTTGTTATATGTAATCTCAAAAATTCATATTTTAGATCTACATATCTGTACCGTTTAAAAATGGAGAAAGAACGATTGACAAAAAAACGAAAGAAAATTGTACTCACGATAAAACAGAAACTTACATTTATTGAGAGATTCGTAAAAGAAGAATCCACGTCAAGAATATGGAATTGGTATTCAAACAGCTCGAGATATAGTCAAACAAAAAATTAAGTTAGAGGCGTTTGCTAGAGATTGTGATAGTTCTAAAGGTCCTTCGAGACGAAAGAGTATGAAAACGTCGATATTCGAAGATTTGGATGTAGCCGTGCTAATATGGTTCAATACCAATTAGCGGCCAAATTTGCATCGAAGCAGCGAAGACATTTCATGAGAATCTAGGAATTAAAGAAAGTTTCAACGCCTCATCAGGCTGAATGACGAGTTTTAAACACTGACACGGGATTCGTAAGCTTACGATTCAGGGCAAACGTATCAGTTCAAATGCTGAAGCTGCTGACAAATTCTGTGTCAAATTTGCAAAGAGAAAATTTGCAACCTGATCAAATTTATAATGCAGATGAAACTGGCTTGTACTGGAAGTGGTTACCAACAAAAACGCTAGTTTTGATGAAAGAAAATTCCGCTGCTGGACATAAATCGTCTAAAGAATAACTGAGAAATTCGGTAATAAAATTTCAAAACCAAATGAAAATAATAGATTTTTTTTAATTTCTGTACATATAAAAGTATAATTTTTTATATATATTTTTATGTTTGTATATATGATAAAATATTATATTTTTAATTATTTGTTTGTGTTTTCTTGATAAATAATGAATATAATAATAGTGTGTTAAAAGTTTGTGTTGTGTATCTGATATTATATTCGAAAATAAAATAAATTCTGATTATCCGTGTTTTTCAATTATCGGTGACCATCCTCCCCAGCATTAGCCCAGATAATTGAGAGTGCACTGTACTATAAAATTTTGGATGCTTTACGTCACTTTAATCTATTTAAACTTTGCCTACGTTTTAATATTTAGTTGATCAATATTAGTTGTGTGTATATTTGCAACTTGTTTTGTCTAATAATTGCATCATAGGAACCACTGATTACATTGCAACCTTGCAATATACCACTAATAACGATTCATTAAGGATTTCGTATTTCAAACTAAAGAGTTGTATATATATATATATATATATATATAATAAATATATAGATTTAATTTTTTTATTTTATTTTTGTTTTCTATACAGTGGGTCATGAAAACTTAACGGTTTAAATAATGGGTGTCGATTATTAAAAGTTTAGGAACCCTTGATTGAGAATATGAATTCATATATAAAAAAATTTACTTTTCTTCTTGTTCTTTTCTTCTTTTTTCTTTGGCTAATTTTCTCTGATGAGAAATTCGTTGTTTGTATTCTTCTTCTGTCAAGTTGTTATTTGATATTCGTCGACGGTCAACGGAGATCGAAGAATCGGAGAGTAAATTAGAATCAGAATCCTTAATATTTTCTTTTTCTTCAAATCGAACTTCTGGCCGTCTCGTAACCTCTGGTTGAAGCAGGTTAGAATTATCTGACATTTTTGTTTTAATTTCATTTTCATTTTGTGCGTGTTTGAGTGATGATGCCGATTTGTGATGAGATTGAATAATTTTCACACTCTGAATTGGATGAAATTTACTGAAGTTTTAAAAAATTAAAATTTATTATAGATTAGAAGAAATAAAGAATTTTGACAAAACTTCCCTAAATTTATTTTATTAATTACAATATTTTTATTAGTAATCACATTGTTTAAATGAACTCAAAATTTATACTTCAAATTTTTGAATTGGTTTTTGATTAGGAATTGCACTGTTGGTTTGGAGTGTCACATGTTTTGAAGGAGGTTTCGTTCTTTCAGTAGTTCTTGATCCTGGAGGATATGGTGAAAATGTTAAATCAACTCATTTTTTTACTTGGGGTTTTATGGACCGGAATATTTGAATTAGATTTCTCAATATCTGCTGATCTACCACGTGATTTCTGTTTTGGATCACTTTTGATTTGATTTGGAATGGAAGCATTTTTTGATATCCCATTGATATTAGTGTGGATTTGTTTGGGTTTCACTTCATGGATTGCCGGTATAAATAGAATTATTCTGCTTCCACTCTCATTATCTTTTCTGTTACCACTGGAGACTTAACATTAGTTTAATTAATTATTTTTTTCATAGCCGTTATTATTATTATTATAATTATTATTATTTTTATTTTATCATTATTATTATTATTATTATTATTAGAATTTAAACAAGTAACAAGGTTAGCCATTTTCCGCAATGTTTATTCATAAAATATGAAATATTTCGGTCGATAAACGGCCCTGATCACTCACAAACCAAAATATAACTAGACTTTCTCTTTCTGCTCTTCTTCTCTGATTGATATTTTCTTTCACTCAAATATATCCAACAAAAATATTTATTAAAACAAATTTTTAAATTCGATTTATCAACATTATCAACATTTAACAAATTTAACAAAAATCTAAAAAAGTATTTAAAACATTTAAAAATCGAATTCACATTTCAGAAAAATGCAAATAAATATATAAAAAACTTTTCTATTCTTTTATTAAATTTTGGATTTCCGACATTTCACCTTGGCAAGGGTTTGTTTTGATAAACTTTAAAATCGTTTTATTGTGTCGGTGGCGGATCTATTAAATTTATAATGTTGATATATCAAATGTCAAAATTTTGAAAATTTGTTTTAATAAATATATTTGTTGGATATATTTGAGTGAAAGAAAATATCAATCAGAGAAGAAGAGCAGAAAGCAAAAGTCTAGTTAAAATTTTGGTTATAAGTAATTAGGACTGTTTACCGGCCAAAATATTTCATATTTTATGAATAAACATTGCGGAAAATGGCTACCCTTGTTATTTGTTTAAATTTTATTTATACAATAATTCCGCCGCCGACACAATAAAAACGATTTTAAAGTATATTATTATTATTATTATTATTATTGCTATATTTAAAATATCGTTAAATTATAATCAAAAAATGAAACGAAATTAATAGATAAAATGTCTTCTCGTTTGTCGTACTAATTTTTGTTTAAATATATATATATATATATATATATATATATATATATATATATATAATTATGGGATGATAAAATATGGGATAAAGAAATAAATAAAAGAAATCGAAAAAAACTTTGTTTATTTTGTATTGGAGAAAGATTAATTTGTTTAAATGAGAAGAAGTTCGAGATATCCGTAGTCGTTAAGAAACGGAAATATTATTTAATGGTTAAATAAAATGGAAATAGTTCTATTTTTAAAGCTTGTATTTAAATTTAAAAAATTCAAGATTGAAATATTATATCATTATAAGTATTTTTTTAATATATTAATAAATATTAAAATGAGATATTAACTTTTGAATTTTCTTCTGTTAGTCATTGGAAAACATTTTTTTTCTCAGTGAAAGTAATACACAAATTTTAATTAATTAATAAAGTTATATATATTTTTTAATATATGTATTTAAGGGACTCAAATTATTGATTTTAAATTATTAAATTCGTTTTTTTAATTGCCACCGGTTTTTATATTTGAATTTAAAAGCATTTAGAATTCTTACTCTACTAATTAAATTGTAATTAATTTTCGAAACTCTTATCAACTTCAACAATATAATCAAAAATGTAAGAAATTATTTAAATTATGGGGATTCATGTTTTATTTAGCTTTTCGTGAAGTGAATGTATTGAGTAAAATTGGTGATCATTTTAGGAAGTATGCCAGTAAAAACATTGGGTTTTGATTCTTAGAGAATTGAGCAAAATTTAAGTAACTATTAGAAAGGAGTAACTTGTGAGGCGTTATTAATAAGATCTTTAAATTATATAATTAATGCTTGTATATTAAGTATTTTGTATAATGTTGTCTTTTGTTAAACCTTTTGTATAAAAAATTTTAAATTTTATTTAAATTTTTATTTTTTATTCTATTAAGATGTGGTTATGAAAATATTAATTTTTTAAAAATTATTTTATGATTTAAAATGTTTATATTTGAAAGATTTTGATACAGTGGATTTGTCTGGAAGAGATTTGGCAGATTAATTGATAAAAATCATCGACAGAACGAGGTTACAGTTCTGAAATGGATTTAGAGTTGAAAAGGATTTGACAAAGAAAATAACATTAAAACAATTATTTTCCATACAATTTCAATAAGATTGATAATTTGTGCAAAATATTATTTTTGGATATAAAAATATTATAATAATAATTACCTTTTTTGCTTTTGATGAGGGATTTGTTGAAATTCGAAATATTATAAGTTGACACTGAAATCAGTTTCACTGAATTTTCTAAAATATAAGTTGAATAATTAATATAAATTATTACATGTAAAGTATCTGAAAATATTTAATGTATCTGAAAGAAAACGTCCAGTTTAACTATTGCATCTATTAAGTGCCAACCAGTTATTAATTTTTGTTGTCAAAATTTATTATTATTATTATTATTATTATTATTATTATTATTATTATTATTATTATTATTATTATTATTATTATTATTATTATTATTATTATTATTATTATTATTATTATTATTATTATTATAAGGGCTTTTCTGTGTTGCACCTCTGATTTCTTTATAAGTGACATAACATTTTCTACAAAATTTGGCTATGAATCAGATTTATTTAAGGTATTCACAAATTTTCGGCACAGCCTTTTTCAAGTGATTTCGATTTATTAAAAAATAGGATAAAAATTTATATATTTTGTATTTTATATTGATTTTTTTGGTCAAATTTAATTTTAATTAGTATTTTTTTTAAATTATCCCCCCAAATAAAAAAGAAATTTTCAAATTACATTAGTTGAATTTTGATGGTTGATTTGTGTTTGTTGATAAAAAAATGTTTCTGCGGCTTGTCTTTGTAATGTGTTTTTAAACGCGTCTTGTAATATTTGGCATTTTGTTTAGTGTATTACTGGCGCTGAATTGTGTACTTTTTCCCAGTGTTTGTGATAGTTACTGGCTTTGCTTTTAATATGTTCATTGAGTCGTGATCGGAATGTTCTATGTGTTTATCCTACACATTTTTATTGCGTCGCATTTCATGCAAGTGATTTGGTATACTATGTTTTTAAAAAAGCAAAAATATTTGGTAGGAGAACGGCACAGACAATCTTGAGGATAAAGGTCTGATGTTTGGGCTTTTTGAGATTTTCGAAGTTGTGATTTCAAAGGTGATGAAGTAGTGAATGTTAGACGAATATGTACTGTTAAATCTGTGTTGTGAATGAAAGATCTGATTGCATTACATGTATTATTGTTCAAGAAAGGGAATCTTAGGTATATTATTGGTTTGTCGTGTTTTTTTGCGTGTTGTGACTTTCTTTTCTTTTTCTTTTTTTTTACTATTATTATTATTATTATTACTTTAATAAACAATTAATAGTAATATCTGAAAAATTATTGCAAATCAAATTCTGTTAATTCCAATAAAATCCGTTCAAATCATAATCTTATGGCAGGCAACTGACATAATATATTTGTTCGTTGGAAATGTGTCAGTTATTTCTTATTCAAATATAATTATTTTTCAAATTGAATTAATTTTTATTAATTTATATTCTCAACTTATTCATGAAATTTTTCCATTGCGCTTTTTCTCACTCTATTTTCTAAAAATCAGCTATTAACATTAATTGGTTCTAGTAAGGCAGTAAGCATAAACTGTACGTATTCAATACTATTGCTTAAAATGGTATGACATAATATTGTAAAGAAAATAAACTTAAAAATATATCGTATTCTTTGAACTGTAGAAATGTGATGTATATGTATATAAAAATTATTAAAAGTTTTTAAAATTGTTTTTAAAATTTTCAATTTTGTTTAGTAAAACAATATACTTTAGATATTTTTTAAATTTAAGCTTTTGAAAAATTACACTTTCGTTGTGAATAAGATAAAATAAATTTTTAGTTTTTGTTGAACCTTCATTTATTGCTTGAAGGAATGCCAATTCTAAAACTATTAATTAAAATCTTAAATCTCTAAAATTCTATATGTTTGTATAAATACGTTTATTTTCACTATAACAATAGATCAGAAATTAAAATTTCTAATTAAGAAAAATTTTCGGTTTTGCCTTTATTAAGTGTCATTTACTGAAATATCAAATATTAAAAGGAAACAGATCAAATGTGAATACAGCAGGAATAAAAACATTTTGCCTATTTAAAAAATTAAAAAAATAATTAATATAAATAAAAGAAATTTTCGAAAAATAAATGTTAAAATATTTAAAACAATTACTATTTTGAAATTGTTATTTATTTTTCAAGATTTGAATAAGAGAATTTTCGAAAAATTGCAAGTTGCAATGAAAATTTTATTCTAAATTATTAATAAAATATTTCATACTTTACAGATGTTTCAGTTTGATGTTGAATGTAAATTCAAATAGAGAAATATGTTTTATTGTTTTAAATCAGAATATTATTTTATTTAATTTTGTTTTACCGTGTTAAAATTTTTCTTTCGTCGAAAAATAAGGAAACCAAATATTGAATTTAAAAGTCTAATCACAATTAAATTATCCTAGAAGTAGATCGGTTTAAACATTTTACTAGATTTGATTCAACAATTTTCATGTCAAACAATTCTCCAAGACCACCGACGAGATTTAAGACAATTGAATGAATTAAAACAAAAGTAACATTATTGTACTAGTTTGATTTATTACATTATGTAGGTTGAGATTTCGCGTTACTTACTTGTTTTATTATAATTAAACTATTCCAGATCTATTGTCTGAATGTTGACGAAAGTGCTTTTTTTAATGTAACATTATTTGGTAGCTAATCTTTGAACAGATCTTCTTTAGTTTTATTTTTCGTCTTTTTTATTCTTTCTTTAATATTTTAAAAATGAAATAAATAAGATTATATAATAAAATTAATTTAATTGTAGTTTCTATATCATAAACAAATGCTGATTAATTAAGAAACACTTTTAATAGCATGGGAATAAATTTGTGTTAAATATAAAACAAAATATTGATCTATACTCTGAAAAGCAATGAAGATGAAAGAAATAATTAATATTCAAATAAATTTAAAAATGGAATTTATAAACTTATTGTTCACTCATTTTTTGTTGCTAATTTTTCGTCAGTATTCTTAAGGTCCATGAGGTTTGCAATGAAGTCTGAAAATATTGATACGAGATTATTTCACTGACATTTTTGACTTGACAGCTAAAGGTTCAATCTCTTCAGGAAGCGTTAGGTATAAAGAAAAGATGCTACGGACCAATATTTCTAATTTTCTATTTTAAAATTTACACATTAAAACTTTTTAATGAGGTATTTAAAGTGCAAATCTTGTTTGAACCGTTATGAAGAAATATGTGGCCTGCGGATATATCATTAAGAAACAGCAAACAAAAAGAAGACAAATATTTGCTTTTCAATATTTGAAAACAAAACTTGAGATCCTGATGACTTATCTGAAAGTTATTTCATGAGAAAAATCAAACTGTATATGATGAAGAAACTGTGGAATATAGAGGGACAATGTAGACTGAGAGACAGGAATGTATATATTTTGGATGCAGAAAAATTTTATTATGTAGAATTTTCTTTTAAAATTGTGATATTTTCTAATAATATTATATTTTGAAAGTTGATTTTAAATTAACAATCAAAAAGAATAATCATAATGCTTAATTGTCTTACCTTTTGGCAATTTACTAGATTTATACATTTTATTCTCATTCGAATGACTTATAATTTGACTGGTACACATTCTTGATACGTTTTGTTCATGTTTCTTATGATCAACATAAAATGTATCCTTGTCTCTAGACTTTTTAAGAGTGTATCCTTCACAAACGTCTCTAGTTGCACTTGATCCAAATCCGAAAACTTTACCAGTAGACGAAATTGGTCTTTTTTCTATAAACCCACTACCCATGGAAGCTCTTTGCTTCAACACACTTCTATTCATTGTATTAATGCAACTCGCTGTCATTGGGCTTGGAAGATTTATCTTTTCTATTATTCTCTTCTTTTTGGCCTAAATAAAATATTTATATAGTTGTCCATTTAAAGTTTTTATGCAATATGTTACTTCGTGGTCTGCAAGCATTCGAAGTCTCCTTTCTTCCGCTTGTTTTTGCTTTTCTTCATTTTTTTTCTTTTGTTCCATAGCTTTTAATTTTATTTCTTTTCGCTTTCTTTCTTTGGCTGCTTGGGATATTTTTTCTGACGCTAATAAATTCAGTAATTTAGAATTAGCTTCCAGTTTTGCTTGTTGCTTTCGTTTTTCTAAACAGTTTTAGATATTTGTGATAAATAAACGGAAGCAAACAAATTTTACATTTTATACGAGTTTATTTTGTTATATTAAATGTTACTTGTATTTTAAAACGTTAAAAACATAGATTTATTCCCTTAAGATTGATCTCAACTTTAGTGCAATACCTTATTTTCTTGACCTTGTTTTACATACAATTTCATTTATCTTTATTTAGTTTATAACTATAGATTAATATGTAGTTAAAATCATCGATTTCTTATCTAAGACAAATTTAAGATAAATGACCTTGATTAATTATTTCAATCATTAATCACAATTATTTGTTTTAACAAAATAATTCACAGATGGCTTTGTTTGAACAAATACAATTGTATTAATGATAATTTTCTAGAGAATTTATCCATTCAATCTAGAGATAATTACGAATTTCTTCTTATTGAAAGAGATCTAATAAATAAACATTTTTATTTATTATTATTAGGAATTAACTATAATAAAATTACAACCCTTATTTTATTAGAATTACAAAAATAAATTAAGTCACCCTTAAAATTACAGAAATAGAAAATTTAAATAAGCTTTAAACCTTTTTGTGTATAGTACGATATTAGGTAAAGACAAAATTTAGTAATCTGTAGTTTAAAATATATATAAGACCATCAAAATAAATTCCGTACAATATTACACGAGACCTGATAGGCTGATATTGCATAATAAGCTAGAAAATATTTCACTTTACACCAAAAAGCAATTGACGACTTGTCGACACAAAATAATTAATTGAGCTAAAGCAGAAGTTATTTTTTATATAATTATTTTTTTATTGTAATAAATTATTTCAAAAGTACTTTTAAAATAATTTCATGATAAATTTCTATGTTTTAAATTTTATAAGATTTTTAAAAAATATTTTTTAGAATATTTGATGAATGTATTTTTTTATTTATGAAAATAGACAATATTTTTATTAATCCATATTTTGAATATTTTCTAAATGAGTCTTTCTTATTTCATATAATCATTTTTCTTAATAGTGTTCACAAATTTTGGAACAAATTCAATCAAAATATTTATAAATTTACTAAATTTTTATAAAGAAATTTGTATATTGTTATTAAAAAAATTTCTATTAATGTAGTATATGTATTATTTTTTTTCATTAGTTTTCTCTATCATTTTATATAATGGACTCCTATTTAATGTCAATTTTCATAATAACATACATTTCTAATATATTATATATTTTTTATATCATTGAGGTTTGTATTTATTTTAATTAAGGTTCTTATTTTGGCTCTTTGGAAATTTAGTTTTAAATTTAAATTTTTAATTTCTCATTAAATAAAATTCATAATAATATATTTTGTTTTAATAAATTAAATTCGAATATATTTCAACTAAATATTTTCTGTTTAATATTTTTTAAATTAGGCATTTAATTTTGTTGTTGATAATTTCTATACAATGTATTATATTCTGTAGGAATCCAGAGAGGGAGACATACGGAAGATGCTCATAGGAATTGATGAGTGGCATTTTGTTCAAATACGATTATACAAAAGTGGTTCAAATGTTTCAAACGTGGAATTTCTGCTTTTTAAGTAAAAATCATATTCTTAAATCTTTGAATGCTGACGAAGACCTAAAACATCGGAAAAAGTAGATATTTTATGTATTGATAAGTTTCTAAACTTGCATTAAAGTAATTTTGGTTTTGAAAAGTTTTCAGAAATAAGGAAGGGGACAAATACTTTAATAAAAAGAGTTAAATTATTAAAACTACCTAACGGCTCATACATTGATTGTGTCATTGCGAAATCCGGAGTTAATAAATCGTCAGAGTCCAAAGTTGGAATAGACTGTGGGCTCATCAGTGACTGGCGTTTTTTCCTTGGAAGAGAATTTGGTAGATTTACAGGTCTTTTTCTTGTAAACGTTGAATAATTCGTAGAACCTCGAGAAATCTGGTCCCCAGTTTGCATAGGAGCTTGTTCGATTAGAGAATCCTGATCAGATATTACTGGAGAGTCTTAATTTAAATATTTTGTTTTAATTTTTATAGATTTTGTAGTCGTCTAAAATATTATTTGAATTATTATTATAATGTTTCGTTTATTTTCATTTTGCTTTCAACTGTAGATCAATGTTTCCTATTTAGCACAATCTTTTGGAACTATCATAATCCATTTGAGCCACATTAAATGGAACACTAGTATTATGTAAAGGATTTGACTTATCGGATATAGTATTTATTTAATAGTCAATGAACTAATTATAAATGCATTTAATATTTGTGTTATAAATGCATATAAATGGATATGGTTTATGAGAAACAATGACTAAATAATTGCATATATTTAGTAAGTGTGAGCCCTTTTACGCGTAGTTCAGCAGCCCCTCCCCACACTAGCAATTTTTTTTCAAAAATGAGGCTATGTTCATATAAACAAAGTACATCAGTCATAACATGAGTCCTAATTTTGAAGAGCAAAAGGAAATGAGACCTTGTGCGAGTCATACTTTTTAGAGTATTTTATAACAATTTTTTCAAAATTCATTGCACAAATACTTCTCCTCTTCCACTTCGAAATTTTTAGAAATTTGTCTTTGTCCAATTATACAAACAACATTTATAATTTGATCGAAATTAAAGATTCAGTTTTTGTATGATTTTTTTTTGGAATATTTAGAGTTTTATATACTTTATTCAATGGTCTTACATCGATTTCAACTGATTTTAACTATTATAAGAGTTTATTTATGAAACGCAAATTTTTAACAATTTCTTCTAACTTTTCTTCATAATGCATTCGTTGTCGCTGGAGCTTAATTGGTATCAGCTCACAATTTGTTTCAATTTAGTGTTTAAAAATATCTGTTTTGCCTATATCTCATTTATTACACATAAAAAATATTTGAAAACTGAATGACAATTTCATATACTGGATTACAACTTTCAATTTTTATTATCTCATTTACAGTTTTATTATCTTTCTTATTATTGCAGCCAAATTTTGCTTGCAAACTCAGGAATCCTGTATTTTTAAACACTTTTCCCCTGACTATAATGTGACCAAACGTAGGCGATTCAAGTCAATTTTTATCGATAAAAAAGCCTAAATAAAATTTTACTTGAATCGCCTACATTTGGTTACACTATAGTCAGGCTAAAAGTATTTAAAAATACAGCAATTAAGAAAAATGTAGTCACAAATATAGTAAATATGAGGAAATGCTGGAAAGAATGTATTAGATAGTACAACAAATAGGAGAAATGTAGTAAAAATTATTCTGATAACATTTTTTTTTAAATCTGTATAAGTTAATGGTTATTAAGAATTATTATCCAAATGTAAAAGTAATTTCGGTAAAACGTATAATTTAATTAATTTATTGAATTGTAACTATTGACAACATAATAATTTAAATTATAAAATAATTTTATTATTGAAGTTGTATTTTAAATTTAGTATAATTTACAAGATTAGTATCTATTAGTATTTATTAAATAAAATATTTAATATAGTTTTAGATTTATGTTCTAATAAAAAATTTTAACAAATTAAATTAAAATCAATTTAAATGTTATAAATTTTTGATAATTAAGAATTATTTTCCAAATTCAAAATTAATTTAAGTAATTTAAATAATTTATTCAGTCGTAACTTAAATGAGGACATAGTAATTTAAATTCAAAAATAATTATGAGATATAGTAAGAAAAAATCATGTATTCATTTCTAAAAGAAAGTTTTACAACAATAAATTTAATATATTGCTTATAAAACACAAATATATGTTCTAATTTTATTTAACTCTACAAAAAATAATTCTTTCTTATAATCATAACTCCTCATACATTTGTTGTATTTTTTACCACATTCGCTTCTTTACTATATTCCTTCCTTTTAGGGTTATTAATCGAGAGCTTATTTTTTGGCTTTTTATTTGAGAAAATAGTTTTAGGCTTTTTAATCAGTAGGCGATTCAAACCAATTTTTATCGAGAATCAAAAATACCTTCTCACTATAGTGTGACCATTTTAGGCTTTTTTATTCGGTAGGCGATTTAAGCCAATTTTTATTTTAGGCTATTTTATCGAGACTGTATTTTTGTCGGTAAAAAAATTATTTGAAGAAAATTGCGCTAAAAGTTGAAATTCAAAAAAAATTGCTAAAAAATTATAAATTGAAAAAACTGCCAGCAAAAAATTTTTTTGAAAAAATTTTTTTTTAATTAATTATTGCGTAATGATGTAATCAGGATTAATTATATCATTGCGTAATTAATTAACTCCTTTTTTAATAGGGATTTTGTATGTGGGGGTCATTACGCATTTAATAATTATTTTTGTTTTGTTATTTAGATATCTTCAACATACTTTACATTCAATTTTTCAACAATCAATTTTGAAATGAGACTTATTTTTGCACCTGTGTCAAACAGGGAATAAAATTTTTAATTTTTTAATTTAATATAATTAAAAGGTCTACCAATAACCTGTATCGCATACATTTTTTAATATATTAACATGAGATTTAAAATTATCATTAAATTTATTTAAAGGCCAATCATTCTTATCATCATTGCTCAAAAATATAGTTTCAAAATCATTCTGATTATTAAAATTATTGTATAAAAATAATATCAAATTCATGATTGGTGAAAAAATCAATATTTGTACAAATATTATAAAACAAACAATCAGTCAAACATTTATTACATTTAATATTTAATGTCCATAAAATTGTATCATTGCTTACATGTGATTAATCGCTCCTAATATATGTCATCTGCTTGGAGCTTTGGCATTTCTTGAAATCATAGAATGTTCGTCATCAAATACTGCGGAAACATGATCTTTGTCATTCTGTTTATTTTGTTAATTTGAATTATCACGATATCGAGTATAATTCCTATTGAATTGATTAGAATTTCTTTATTGATTAGGGTTTCTTTCAAATCTCCTTTTATAATAATTCTGCTTCTGAAAACACCTAAACCTTAAATTACCTTGCTTACTCTAATAGGGACATCGAATATTTGGACATTCACGGTGCATGTGACCAATTTGGCCACATGCATAGCATTGAATATTTGAACTGAATATTCTGGAATATTCTGAACTTCTATTTTGAAAATTGGTTCAAGCAAGGGCGTATGCAGAAAAAGATTTCGGGCGGGGGAATTTTCAAATTAAATTTTCATTAAATGGTTTTATTGATTTTGTATACATATTTATTGCACATGTAAGTTATAAACTATAAAAATTTTATAATCTTATATGATTACAGTATTTTTTAAATAAATGAGTAATGCTTTGACATATTATTATAAGTGCACATTAGGTTAAAAATTGATATTTAAATCTTATTCACTTTAATAATAACCACTAGACTTTTTTATGTTTTGATTCTTCTTTTGTTAATTTTCTATTTAATAAATCTTCCATAATTTCATAACATTTTATTTCACGTTTTTCTTTGTCATTGTCAAGAAAATGTTTTAGAAAGATGTCAACTTTGACATTGTTAATTTGTGCTTCAAGATCTTCTGGACACTTTTTTTGATCTTATTGGTATAAGTTTCTGCATCATCTTCTCTCTTTCGATAGTTGAGTAAATTTTCCAGATCCTTAGCTAAATCTTGATATTTTTCAAAAGCTAATCTTAGCCTTTTCAAATAATCTTTTTCATCGGGAATTTTGTCATATTTGTTTCGGCAATTTTCATTCAAATATAAAATTTTTATATCAGTTTTATATCAGAACAATCAGTTTTTTGGCTGTTGTCCAATTGAATTATTGAAAAATAGGATTCAATTTTCTCGATAAATTCATCCAGATCATCTTCAATTGAATATGTCTTCGGCTGTAGAAGAATTCGTAGTAATTCTTGAGTTGAAAGCGTGGTGAGAAGATAATAATATGCGTGAAGAATTTATTAATGACAGGCACACAACACATACTACATGTGTGTCTACAGCACATGCCTCGTTGGGATAAATAATAAATAAAGATGCAATCCGAGGAAGAGCAAAGGATTCGTTACAAGGTGCGTTGTAAATATTTTTAATTTTAAAAACTTAATGAAATGTTTCTACCATGTTTTGATATTATAATTTATATATCATCGGAAAGAGGAAGCCAATTTATAAATGTTTTATCATTCAAGTTAGAAATGATATTCAAATTTTAAAAGGTTTTGATAAATAAAATTTATTTGAATTAATTATCTAAAGCATCATACAATTAGTATTTTTCATTAAGATACTATATCTCTAAAATGAATTAATAAAAGATGTATAATTTTCTATGTTTTTATAAGTCATGTCTTTGTTAATCAAACAAATGTATTGCACTTGGTTTGTTAATCATGCATTTATAATGCAATGTCTTTTTTAATCAAATTAAAAATCATGAACCAAAATTATGTTAATACTTTTATTTGAATAATAAATTAATTCAAAATAAATAATGGAAATACTAAATTTGGTTAAAAGCACAGACGACTAATTTTTTGAACTTCTTTCTTTAATTGATCATTTGATTTATTGGAGTATTTTTATGGAATGTTTTAGGCTATTGATTTTTTAAATTTTATTCAATTTAATTATTGATTTGTTTTAATCAGGTTTGATAGTAGTAATAGTTTTATTTAGTTATTCAATATTTTCCTATATTATTTAAACTTTAATTATTATTTTTAACTCAAATTAAGTTAATTATTCTTCTTTATATCCAAAACATGGACAAATATTTGTTAAATATGCACTTGTATTGTAATGTCTTTATCTGTATAAATACTGTATCACGAAAAGTTATATTTCCAACAAAAAATCTATAATACAATTTTGTCCCATAAAATTTATATATATATATATATATATATATATATATATATATTTCAGGTGAAACTATTTACTTCTTACAATCCAGTGCTAAGAGTAAATGTTTTAGTAGTGAACACTGTCATGAGGTAAGCCAATTCTTATTCTGCCTAAATGACAAGCGGAAATTATAAAGTCTTCGAATTCTCATTGAAAGTGAATATTGTCGTCCAGATGTGGATATATACCTAATATTGAAACTAATATATATACTAATATAGAAAAGTGGAAAACTTTACCAAATCAAGGAACACCTTGAGTATGGACTTTGTTAACAAACATGATACTTATTTCATAGACGATCTTATTTTTTGATGTTTTTCCTAATGTTATACCTTAAATCTGTATGCTCACAGAATAGACAATATCAATGTATGTATTTAAATTGTGCAGAATCGTTAGTGTGATTACATTTAATGATGAGTATAGTTAGGTCAACGAGATTTACATTTTACTTATGAGTTTTGAACACAATTATGAATAATCTCCTTTAAAATTCTATCAATTAAAAATAGAATAATCATTCGTAATATTTTAAGATTTCTTTGATTGGAATAGGAGCTGTTCATAAAGTACGTCACGCTATTTTTACCACTTTGAACCTTTTACCTGTCATAAACTGTCACAAATCTCTGACTCACTCCGCTAATGTACAGAAATGTTTTTTAATAAACAACTAATAAATTTTATCTAAAACACACTTCAGTATTAAAAAATAAAACTAATTCAAATGTTTCACAAAATTTTTGAAAATTATTTTTAAAGCTATTAAATTTTACTTAAAAAATAAAATAAAATGAGAAATAAAATTTTAAAAAATGAATGTGTGACGTCACACATCGCCTGAACCCCTCCCTTGTCACAAACAGTCACATTTTTTAAACCCCCTCTGGACGTACTTTATGGACGGCCCCATACAGTTTATACAAAAATGGATCCAAATCTCTTCTTCCAATAATTGTGAGACAATTCGGCAATGAAAATCATACGACAAATAAATACTAACTTTAATCACTTAAAATAATGAAATAATCTTTTGAAAAAATATCGACAAAATCTTCAAAGCCTGCAAATCGCAAATCCGAGAGTCAACATAAACTGATTCCTAAAAAATCCCATTTGGTTTCAATAGCACTCATGAGGGATTCTCGATTGACTTTAATTAAACAAAAACTTGATTGGGTAAATAACACGCGAAAATTTTGAAACTCACAATTTTGAATTGAAATTAAATTTTAATACAAAATGGCCTAAAATTCTATAATTATGATAGCAATAACTACATTTATTCAATGTTGTATTATTTATAATTATAATTATTATTATTATTATTATTATTATTATTATTATTATTATTATTATTGTTATTATTATTATTATTATTATTATTATTATTATTATTATTATTATTATTATTATTAACAATAAATATTATTAATAATAATAATAATAATAATAATAATAATATTAATAATAATAATATAAAACGTTCATTTCTTGGTAGCATCATAAAATAAAATATTCAACAAGTAAATCATAAAATAAGTCCTTTCTGCAAATTATATATTATATCATGGATGGCCAACCCAAATTATCTTTCGGGACACTTTGGATATGCATCATAACTCCGCTGGCCACATATAGAATTATATATCCCCATAATACATTAAGATACACTATAGACATAATTTTTAGAGTAAAATTGAAACCTATTGAGTTATTATTATTGTGTTTACTATTATTTTTACATGTAAACATAGATAAAATAATTATAATGCTACTATTTTATATTTTAGTAAAAGTATGATGAATCTCGTATGCCACCCCTGCATTAAATGATAAAATTTTCGATAATGAAATATTCCTTATCAATTTTAATATGGATTATTTTATAATCTTAATCTTTTTTATTTTATAAATACTTTGCAGCAAAGTCTAATCTAACACCAAACTGTAATGAGATAGATTCTCTATAATGTAAAATAAAAATCATAAATCTTATATCGATACATACCAACTAACTTAGATGTAGTTCTTTGGTAGTGTAGTGAGATACACTCCTATAATAACTTTATTATAGACATTTTGAGAGAAAAATCTGACGGAGAAAAATGTAATTTAAATTCTGGTAATTCTAATTTTAAATGGGAAATATTATCGTATGAGTTATCCTTAAGTTAAAATTAATTTATGCATTTCAGAAATTTCTGTCAAAACTCTTCCATTTTGCGAAGTTGATTTTTTGTAAGATTTATTTATAAGTTAATATTTATTTATTTAATCAAATCAATTATTGATCAATCAAATTTAAGATTTGGTTCCATGTATTTTCAATGGATATTTGATGTTCTGAAGGAAGCACTGAGGAAAGAAGAATATATTATGAACTACTTTGAACATATTAGGAAATTTTTCCTGAGATGATTTTGATTTTGATTACTTCAAATAAATTTAACTCACTTTACATTGAATTAATTCCGAAAATAAAATAAATCATTTACTAAATATTCATAAAAATTAATTTTATATATATATGTGTGTGTGTGTGTCAAAAAAAAGAAATATTTGAGAGCTTAAAAAATGATCTCATTTCCTTATGAAATCATAATTCAAGCCTTAAAAATCATTTTAAAAAATAACTTACTTAGCATCCATTTCAAAAGTGGCTGAAATCCTCTTGATTTTTTTTAAAAAATAACTTGATTTTTTTATAAACTTATATTATAGAGAATTTGTCTCATTACAGTTTTGTGTATCATTTACTAGCTTGAAATAATAATAATAATAATAATAATAATAATAATAATAATAATAATAATAATAATAATAATAATAATAATAATAATAATAATAATAATAATAATAATAATAATAATAATAATAATAATAATAATAATAATAATAATAATAATAATAATAATAATAATAATAATAATAATAATAATAATAATAATAAATAATAATAATAATAATAATATAATAATAATAATAATAATAATAATAATAATAATAATAATAATAATAATAATAATAATAATAATAATAATAATAATAATAAAAAGCCGCGGCAGTTAGTTGACTGTTGAACGGTGAGACAATAAATATGCAGTGAGTTGAAAGTGGAAGTGATTTTTTTATCAGTGTTATATTTCACATAGTTTTTGTAATTTATCTCTACTTTCTTTTGAGAAAGTATTCTTTTTCTCCAAAAACATTAAATGCGTCTGAATAAAATATAGAATATTGTTTTATATTCTATAAAACAACTTACAATAGCATCAGGAAGATATATTAAAATATTTACAATTTCATTTATCTTCATTCTTCCGATTCTAAGCTAATATTTAATCGTTGAAATTTATTTACGCTAGTAAAACAAAGCTATCTTATTTTATTTTTTAAATTCATTTTATTGCATGGTAATAAAAATATATTAAAATTTATAAATTAAAACATTGGAGTTCTTTTCAGCGTGAATTCTCGACTCAACATTTAGCTCGTGTTGAAATAAAGCTTTTTTTGTTTTTTATCCTTCTATTTATGCATTTACTTTTTTTGTTCTTGTCTCTTTTTTAAATTTAATAAAACTAAATTACCATAAAAAATTTTTATTTAAAAGGAAAAGTATTATGTCGATTGTTTTTATAATAGCGTAAATAAATTGAAATTTTTAAATTTAATTAAACTAAATATAAAACAAAATATTGATTTATTGTCTGAAAAGAATTGAAGATATCCGAAACTGAATTGTGACTCCAATTTTAATATTGATTTTTCCCATAAATTTTTCTTCGTGTAATTTCCCATGTTTTTCCTATCAAATATATTTCTCTCGTTCATACACATTCACCAATCAATGCGTGCAAGTTCTATTTTAAATGACCTATAAATTATATTTTGTTTTCTTAATCTTTTCAGCAAACCAAAAAGAATGTAAATATTTTACAAAAATCTGAGGGTTGCGTTTGTTGTTTTCAAATTGGGAAACATGTGAGTTAATTGGCATTTTATGTTGAATAAGTCAAAAAAATGTTTTCTAATAAATCAAAATGAAATTAATTAATATCGATAATGAATAGTATTTAATTTCCTAATTAATTTTATTCATTTGTTTTAATTGAATAGTTAAATATGACTTGGAAATAATGTGAAACTGAAGAGGATTATTTAATAATCGATATAATACTTGATATAATAATAATAATAATAATAATAATAATAATAATAATAATAATAATAATAATAATAATAATAATATATAATAATATTAATAATAAGAAGAAGAAGAAGAAGAAGAAAAGAAGAAGAAGAAGAAGAAGAAAAAGAAGAAGAAAAAGAAGAAGAAGAAGAAGAACAACAACAACAACAACAACAAAAAAGAATGTTTATAATATAAACCTGTTGTCATCTCTGTCATCTCGAAGGTATTGGCCAACATTAAGTAAAATAGGCATGCCTGATTTTTTATTAAACAGTTTTAATAATTATTTTCAACGTGTTGATAAGGTCATTGGATTCAAGGATTAATGTGCAAAATTTTTTCTATATTTTGAATGTTTTATTAGTTTGATTGGTAAAATTGGAATAAATTAAAATATCGCTTGTTATGAAAATTTTAATTTTTAATATTTAAATTTAAATTTCAAAACTTAAAATATAAAAATTATTTTAGCAAAACGCCTTTTATTTTAAACGTTAATTAGTTAAATGATTAATTTTTTTTAATAAGTGGTAAAATAATACAAAATTAGTGTGTTTGAATGGTGCTTTTCTATAATCATATTTATTTAATAATGATAATAATATTTAGTTATTATATACTTATTCATAGACTCCAAACCGATCATATAAAATAGACAACTATTATTTTTCAACTTTATTCATTAAAACAATATATTCTTTGGCTTTTTAAAACAAAATCTTCGAAAGATTTTTTTAAATTTGAATTTGAGTTGAACTCAGAATTTTAATTTAAATTTGAACGGGCATTTATAAGATATTAAATGTATTTATATGCATTGTGATATTTGATACAGTCTGGCGAAAGTGTATCAAAATCTGGGTGATGGTTACAGAATTGCTGGTTTTGATTGCAGGTAGGGTTGAGTTTTTTAGATTGCAATTGTAAGAGCCAGATAAATTCGAAATTAGTCTGTCATTAGAAATTGTATTGAAACTTGAAAACTTTATTTCATTTAATTAATTATTTACAAAGAACCCAAATTTTTATAATTAATAACCTGGATTTTACGGTGTTCATTATCAGGATTATGTAATGAATTCAAAAATACAAAGAGAGATTAAAGGTCCAGAATGTAGAAAATTATGTTAATTTTAAACCGTCGAATATGTTGTTTGTATCGCAAATAAATAAACTTTGAAATCACAAATTATTATTACTTATTTGAACGTAGACTGTTGAAAGAGTATATTTTTTTCACGTTCTGAATGTCTATCAAAATTTGTGTTGCATAGAATTAATTTTTGAATCTAATAATTGTGATTTTGAAGGTATTAATTTTTCGGCGTTGTTTTATTAAGTGGTTTTTTTTGTTGTGCTATTTTGTCAGCATTAATTGTGGCAGTTGTCGGACCTTAGTAAATCAAAATATGTTTTTATTAAATTCTAGTTAGAAAAATGAATTATTTTAAATAATTTTTATAATTCAACAAAACTATTCACAATTTGACATTTATCAAAGAAATTTATATATTTTAATTTATTTAATTTATATATTTTAATTAATTTAATTTATATATTTTAATTTTTAATCGATATTTATTAAGATTTTTAAATATAAAATATAACATTTTTTAAAACTTATTATGTATAATAATGTAACATTAATCTAAAGGAAGAAAGAATTGAAAAGCTTTGAATTTAAAATGAAAATAGAGAAAGTTCCAGCTCGTGAGTTTTTTTTTACTTTTTACTTTTTCCATTAATGTTCTTTTGTTATTTTTTTGCAATTTAATTATTAAAAAATATTACATTGAAATTCGAAATCTTTATCTATCTATCGAAATAGTTAATTTTTAATGTTCGGATTTACTTATTAATAATAAATAGTTTATATTGAGATTTTTCATCAATTTAAACAAAATTAATATTTGAAAAAAGACTTACCTAAAGCCATTGTAGAATTTTTCCAAAATTGAAAGGCGTTTTGAAAGAGAAAGTTTAACGCTCGAAAGGTGAAATAAAATCAGTGAATAATTTTGTCGGCAAAGTCTCCTTGGCGAAATTTGAAAAATTCAAAATGGAATAATAATCGAAACAGAGAAAAGGTTACGGAACTGTTTCAATGGAATGAGAGTTGATCATTGAAAGACACATGCGTTGTCAGAAGAAACAACCCGGTGTTATGTTTTGTTTAAATTTACTGAACCAATCGGTTTTCGTTTAATTTATTAATAGCAACAGAAAAACAGAAATTCAGTGTTTGTGCAAATGTATTTTTTTTCGTTAAATCGATTTTTTTACTCCTTTTACTGTTTACGTTGCGGTATTTTTCATGTGTTCAAGAATTTTATTGTAGTTTTTTTTTAATTTTACCCAGGCAGTGATTACTGTTTGACAAATTTTCTGATTAAATTAATCTCAATTGAATACCTTTTTGAATAGTTTTCCCACACTTGACTTTTATTCTTTTTTCTAAACTTATGTTTTGCGAAAGTTAGAAAGAGTCAGCTGGACTAGTTTCAACTTTTTAAAATACTAATTTTAAATTTTCTGGTTTTTTTTAATATTTCTATATGTCTATATTTTAATTTTTTTTAATATGTCTATATTTCATGGAAAATGGAAAAGAAAAGATTTTAGCAGAATAAAACTTTCATTTTTCCCTCAACTAAAATTCTTTAAAAATAATAAATTTTACTTACTATATACATTTTTATTTATTTTTATTTTTTGGTTGATTAAACATGTATTTTTATATTTTGTTTCTCGTTTTTAAATATAAAGTTCTATTCATTGTGTAATTTAAATTAATAAATATTTTTGTTTAACTTTGCATTTATAATTAACAACTTAAATATAAAAAGTGTCACAGAAAATATTTTTATGCAAACATACAAAATAATAATATAGCAGTTTGGAGCTTCTTGTTCAATAAATTCATTGAAGGTAGAAAACCTCGATATCAAACCTTAAAATATTTCCAAATGAATTTTGAAGATTTTCGAAGGTAATGTTGGTTTTGGAGTTAACTGTGCATTATTTCATTCAGCATTAAGTCAAAATATTTGGACTTCTGGTAAAGGGCAAAATTTAACTTACAAGACTTATTTAACACGTTGACTGCCAAACTAATTTTTCATGGTTTGCCCAAGGCGCCAACGTGAATTTTTCATTATGCAATGCATATTATGTTGAAATATTATTTGCAGCAAATAAAATTAGTTGTAAAATCATGTTTATACACCAGCTGTCACTGAGATAAATCACCTATAATATGAAAGAAAATCAATAAATTTATAGCATATAAACACACCAACTCACCTTGAGGTTGCTTGTAAAATCGTCAATGAGAGAAACCCTAAACTATAGAGACACAAAAAGTGATAGAGAAATAAAATAATGCACATTAACTCAACCTATAATAAAACATGCATGCTAACTTTTAACATGTAGCCATCCGAAGTTGAAAAAACCCCTATAATAAATTAATTTAGACATTTTTGAGATATTTTTAGAAAAAAAAATGGCGGAAAAATTTTTAAAATTTAATGCTAAGGAAATTTATCCAAATTTTTATGAAAATGATGAAACTTCTTCGTAAGATTTATTTGAAAATTGAAATAAATTACATATTTTCATAGGCTTTCAGACATTTCTGCAGAAACAATTCCATTTCGCGATGAAGAAGAAATCACATTGTACGATTTATTTGAAAATTGAAATAAATTACATATTTCCATAGGCTTTCAGGCATTTCTGCAGAAACAATTCCATTTCGCGATGAAGAAGAAATCACATTGTACGATTTATTTGAAAATTGAAATAAATTAAATATTTCCATAGGCTTTCAGAAGTTGCTAGGCCCTCAACAACATCTGAGACTCGAACAAAAAAGCATACACTGTAAATTTTATTTTTAAGTTATAAAAAATTATTCTTCTTACAGAATTTCGGAAATTGATAAAATACGAATTATCAATGCCATGGAAAATGGTGAAGACTATTTCCATTTTGAAAAATTATTGGGTATAGCTAGAAATTCCATAAAAACAATAATTTATAAATACCGGAAATTTGGGAAATTGTCACAAGGCAACATTGGTGGCAGTATATCCAAAATTTCGGAAGAAAATGGCAACAAACTACTTGATTTTGTGGAGAAAAATGTTTATGCTTCATTAGAAGAAATGAAGAACTTCTTAATTTCCGAAAATTTAAGTGTTTCCACAAACACTATTTCCCGTTTTCTTGAAAATCATCTCATAACGACCAAGCAAATAAGACCATCGGTCGCTGAAAGAAATTCAGATCGCGTCTTGGATCTCAGAATGGAATACACGACGCGATATTTAGAAGAGGCATGGATGGATTCTGAATTAATATATATTGATGAATGTGGCTTTAATACTTGGACAAGCCAGAAACTTGGAAGAAATACAAAAGGTGAGCGATTATACGCCACACTTACAACGAACAGAGGGTGAAATATGTCCTTAGCTCTCGCAATTGGAGTCAATGGTCCAGTCCATCATAAATTAATAGTAGGATCCTTTAAAAAGGATACCTAACAGATCTTCATCAACGAAATAACTTCAAAATTGAATGGAACTGGATTTCGTTTAATCCACGACAATGCTTCAATTCATGGTGGTTCAATATCTCTAAATAATGTTATTGAACATTTACCACCATATAGTCCTTTTCTGAACCCAATTGAAAGTGTGTTCAGTAAAATCAAATTCAATATTCGGAAATCTATATCAAGAGCAGGTGGATTGAGTTCAATGAATTTCCAATCCAGATTCAATTTTTTGAAGGACGCACTGGATAACGAGCTGGTGAAAGAAGACTACAGAGATTTAACTAATTACTTTGTGCATATTAGGAGATTTTTTCCGAAATGTATAAAAAAAATACATATTTTTGGAGACTATTTATTGTTACTTACTTGATTTCCTAAATATTATTTATAGTAATATATGAAAGAAATGATGATTAAAAGTTACATTTAAGAGCTTGAATTATGATCATATTTCCTTATGAAATCATAATTCAACTCTTAAAATTTAACTTTAAGTTATATAACAATATAAAAAACAACTTACTTAGCAGCCATTTAAAAAATGGCTGAAATGAATTCACAAAAAATAAATTCCGCCAAGTTGATTTATGTATCAACTTGAATTATAGCGGAATTTATCTCAGTGACAGCTGGTGTAGCATTTTTCGTGGTGGGGGTCACTGGTGACCACCACGGCACGGTTTGCAATTCTTACGATTGTCATTTGTTTCAAACAACCGTGCTTCAGTTGCTAAGTGATTACTCATTATTTAGTCTTATTCAGTGCGTTCTACAAACAAGTAAGTGCGATTGATATATTTTTTTCACTTTACATACGTTTTTGCATTTTATATCTTTTATTCACTTTTTGAATTAGCCCTTAAAAATATGGCTTCAAATGAAGATTATTCATCAAGTTCATCATCTGATGGTGCAAATTTACAAAGACCTTCAAAAACCTTCAAGACATTCAAAACCTTCATTTACCGAGAGAAACTGTTCTATTCCGCGGAAAAGACGGCATATACCGACATTTAAAAAATCAGCTATTAGGACAAGACGGGAACTCCCGACAGCTAATGCATTACAATATATATATATATATATATATATAACAATTATACATGTGTCCATATAGAAACAGTAATTAATGCGTAACTAATGGTTAAAACTATGTCCGGAAATTTTTATTAAAATTGGTATTTATCAAATGTGACACCAAGAATTTACTGTATATTATATGAAAACATTTGATGTATATCTTGTTGTGTTTGATGACATTATTCTTATTATTAACTAATTTTTTATCATTGTTATTGTTATGATGGGTAAATTCCTCTCAATCTAGATTTCCAATTTGGTAGTTACTTCTATTACGTATAAATAATTTAAATAATATTAATTATTTAATTACAAAAATAAACGTTCAAATTAATTTAGCTATGCCATTATCAAAATTAAATAATAAAATAATAATAACAGTATTCAACATTTGAAAAGAACTTTTTTCATTTATTCCGAAATCACATAAGAAGTCTTAATTATTACAAGTTTAATGTCTTGATTTTCACAACAAGTTCAGAACATTGTCGTTCTTAAATACAAATATTATTGCTACTTCCGTAAATAAATTTACATTGTGCTTTCCATCCCAAAAAAGTATCTTTATTGTTTTAATAAAATTGTTATTTTTATTATTTTATTATTATTATAAGTATTATTATTATTATTATTATTATTATTATTATTATTATTATTATTATTATTATTATTATTATTATTATTATTATTATTATTATTATTATTATTATTATTATTATTATTATTATTATTATTATTATTATTATTATTTTATTATTAAAATTATTAATTTTGTTGTTATTATTATTATTCTTATTAACGAAACTTATTAATGACAAAAAATGAACTAATGAATAATTTATATTTTCACAATATCCATATTTTATCCGGTTTACAATCATATTCAAGGTCGCGAGAAATGTTTATTTAAAAAATAAACAACTTTATTCAATCATATAAAAAAAGAGAAACAAATTAATTAAAACTTTATAATACTCGTATTGATAGCATTTTTTCAATATAAATCGCATTTAAATAAATAAATCAGTAATTATTATAACAATCATTTTGATAAAAGCTTCCGGATTGTATAAATCATAAATAATTGAATGAAACTATTTTAAAATATAAATAATAATTCCATTATTCTTGTTATTTTTATTATTATTATTATTATTATTATTATTATTATTATTATTATTATTATTATTATTATTATTATTATTATTATTATTATTATTATTATTATTATTTGATTATTTGATTATTATTATTATTATTATTATTATTATTATTATTATTATTGTTACAATCTAGAAAAAAATAGAAGTAAAAATAGAAGTAAAAATAGAAGTTACTGGCAGTAAACAAATTATATTAGCACTGGGTTTGGTGTTAAGAAAAAAGAAATAAAAATTCCATTGAAATGGCCGACTGGGCAATAAACACGCCCTGGCACAAATATACAAAAATTGAAGATAATTTTATAAATCTTTCGAATTTTATTTTGGTTTCATTGTTAATTATAAAGTTGAAATTTTAAAATGATTTTTTTACACTTTATTGCATTTAATAATGGAGTTTAGTATAATTTGGCACCAATTTCCCTCTTCCCTATACATTGATATAGGTATTGCAGAGAACTAAACGGGTGAGAAATGAACCCTGTCAATGAGAACGTGTCCTTGTTAATTTTGTTAGTTCTGAATCAAGAATCTTGCAAAAGAAAGGAGGTCTTGATTCTCAGGAAGATTGATAATTTCAGAAAAGAATCCCAAAGAAGTGTCACACTAATAAACTCGAAACATATGGATGATACCATGATCTAATCTTGGTCACTTTTTCATGCTATTTGAACTAAAGACGAAATAATCAAAATTTTGGGAATTAAACTAATAAGTATCTTACAAACAAGATCAGGATGTTAAATGCGATTCCGAAAGAAAAGCTGTCAAAAGTCACTGTTTGTATATTATAAGGTCTTTCATAGTTTGTCAGTTTGTATATTATGTTTTAAGTAAAATAGACTATTCAAATAGCTACTAAATATTGCTTGCTTTTTGAAAAATATTCTTGTATGCCTAATTTGGATGAGAGCACGTTTAGAGACCTCATTAATGTGCGAGGGGATCGTAAATGAGTGGCATTTGTAATTTCTAGAATTTTGAAAGAGTCACTAAATCACCTGAATGACTGTTAGTTCTGCGTGGCAGAGATATTTTGTAATAAATAAAATTCAAAGAAAGAAAAAACAGAATTATCTAGATATGCAATATTCACAACTCACCTGCCTATTCTTATTTCAACAAATGTTGATGAATCCAGCATTGGCATGGATTACTATCAACAGGAAGAACTTGGAGAGTAGAAAGAAGCCTGATCACACGAGATATTAACAAACAAACTTATCGGTAAAATTAAAGACCTGATTCTTTCCAAGACTGACGCAAACTGTCAAAATAAAACGAAGGAATTCTAATAAATTCTGACACTCTAATTTCTCAGTACGAAAACGGCAAGCAACTCAGACTCAGTTCTTTTCAATGTAAAAGTTAAAGCAGTATGCCACAGATTTATCTCCCTTTCTTTAAGAGATATCGGTATATAGTTTAATGAGACAAAAGAAAGTATCATTAATAATCTATTGCGCTGTTATAACACATGCATACAATCATGTTTGTTACCTTCTTGGAGAACTATTTCTAACCTTTACATTTGGTTTCCAAAAAATTGAACACAATATTTGAACCCTCAGAAAATACCAAATGGAAAATTAATAATTGATATTTGTCACAAGAATGTTACTGAAGTTCACTCATGCGTGGCGCGATACGGTGAATGTCGTAGCAAAAAAAATTGTAATTATTATTATATCTATTCTCTGAAAACATAGACAGCTCAACCAAGAAAAATTACTAATTTTTCAACTAATTGTTACAAATTTATTTGCATGACAATCCTATTCTATCTACAAACTAAAACTTTATTATATTAACTGGGAAAACATTTAAAACTCTTTAAGTTTATTTAATTTATTCGTATTCGTTGAATAACGCGTCGGATTGGAATGTGTAATTTCATTGGTTAAATATCTTTTAGCTGATACTTTCATACGGAAAGCAAAGGTTCATAATTAGGGTATTATCACTCACCGGGGGAGCTGAAGAAATCAAACTATATATACATAGCTGCAGAACAAGCTATCTGCAGTTGATACGGTTAGTGTATGATGGTGCAAAGAAGACTGGAGAGCACAGATTTTGGGGAAGCATGTATGTACTAGGGTTTCCAAACCGGTTAACCGGTTTTTTGCTTAATTTTATCAAAACCGAAAACCGGGGGTATTTTGAGAAACCGAAAAAAAAACCGAAAGTCAATTTTTTTCTTAAATTTGATCAATAATTTTATTTTTTACTGTTTTTCATGAAGTATCTACTGATTTTAAAATTTTTACTTGTGCCGGATATCACTGGAGCGCAGGAAATGTAAATATATACATGGGTAAATTGAAAAACAAATTTTTATTAAATTTCAAAAATGATCGTTATTTTTTTTTCAATGTTTTTTAGGAGATTTTCTCATTTTGTCATGGATTGCCATGAAATCCAAATATTTCCATGACTACCAAATATGTAAATAATTTTTTCAAATAAAGTCCAGGTTAAAACTGTTTATAGTTGTAGATTTTTTTAGCTTCAGTATTCATAAAAGGTGTGTTAATTTAATTTTGAAACGTTGGCTGAATAAGTGCTTTTCATTTTAAAAAAAATTTAAAAAACCTCTCGTTTATATTAAGTAAGTACTTTAAAATTACTTTATTTATGCTTAAAGAATTTATATACCACAATATCTTCAAGTAAGTAATACTTACTAAGTATTAATTTATTAATTATTATATTTTATTTTATACATATATTATGTACGGATAGCAAATGATAAGACAAACAAGAATATAACAATAATGTAAAAAATGAGGTACCAATTAAAAAATTCAAAAATACAAATTTAAATAAATAATTTAATAGATCTGTTGATAACCCTAGTTATGAGGATCTCAGGCTGTCTAAATTATAGAAGAGATTTGATTTTATCAGGTTGCGGTGAGACTCCAGTGGATGAAATATAGAAACCTAAAAAGTCAAATTTATGATGCGCTATGTTTGATTTCACTTTTTTAATAGAAAGAAGTGCTGATTTTAGAGCTTCTTGCTCTTTAGATGTTTAGCATGTTCATCTTTTGTTAATCATGTTAATCATTTTTGAAAAGAACTAATTTTTCGGTAGAACATATTTCTAGTTTAATGACTGTTAATATTGTTGGACCACCACTTGACAGATGGAATGCTGAAGAATATGTTAAAATTTGGTTAAGGAATCATTATTCGGCTGATGATACCAGGGTTCGAAATAAAGCAAAAAAATATTAATGAAAATAATGAACTTATTTGGAAATTGTTATAATAATATATAATTTCAGCAGAGGCTAATCAAATAAATAAAAAATTAATTCTATTCAAATAAAACGATCTTCTATTAAAAAAAGTTTTTCTTGTTAGTTTTTAGTTTTGAGAGAACCGGTTGTTAAAATTTTTGGCAACTCATCACTGTATAAATATATATATATATATATATATGTGTGTGTGTGTGTGTGTGTAATCAGGGGGAGAAATAACCTTACAAAGAACGGACGATTCTAGATTTAAGTAGCAGATTGTAAATAGAGAATCCGAGATTTTGAAAAATATTAAAATTGGTAAAACGATATAAAAGCAAAGTCGTTTTGATACGTCATTTCAAAATGAAACCGGTAACAGAAAATTGAAAAATTGTTAGAGAAATTGAGTCGAATCAGTAAACGAAGTATTGAACTATACTACAGAATTTAGATTTGTTAAAAGGTAAGTAGTGAATTCATTTACTACTTTATTTATTCAAAAACCTTTATTGTACGACAGACAAAACTTTTCTATTAGTTATTACTGATAGAAGAGTTGTAACAGTCCTAGCATCGGGTTAAACCTAAATTTTTGAAGCATCAGTTTTCTAAGGAAATTGCGTTGCTGTTTTTGTGACTTAACAAACAGAGGGTAGTTATCTAGGTAAAACGTTAACACCGAGTTTCTGGGTGTTAATCGATCGCGGTTAAACTTTTGGGAAACCTTCGTCTTGTACCAATTTTATTTGAGCGGAGCTGCTGATCATTTAGAGTACAGCTTTCGCCATCTTAATAATACCTTTAGGATGGTTCGAAATAACCGATATTCTATTTTCAGCTTTCGCGGCCATTTAATTATCAATTTTTATCTTCTTGTGAAGAATTTAACTTATATTGATAATTTATATATATATATATATATATATATATATATATATATATATAATAAATATTTGAAAGTATATCAAGTTTGATTTGTTATTCACGTAATATCTTTTGGAGTCAGATATTCGATTGTGCTAAATAGTACAGCCTACTTACGATCCTGAGTCATTTTATTGTTGACTGAGTTTTTTTATTGAAATTGGCGGGTTGATCTAATGTCCTGCATTTTTGATTATTGATTTCAGAAGTTTATTTATCACTGGGTAATTCTCTGTGATTAATTCAATTAGTGTGAATATAACTGAAAGATCGGTCTCGCTACCAACTAGCGTCATCTCCAGGACTGATGGACTACTCTTTGACTAGCCATGAATTTGCTTTTAGATATTATTCGCTACTGTGATACTTGAAATTTCAATTTATGTAGTCATTTTTATTATTATTTTATTGTTATTCATTAGAGGTGGTCTATTAAAGGTGATAGCTTTATCGATGTCACTAATGTTGTCCTATGCTTTGATTATTATCGTTGTCTAAAAATTTCTATTCTTTTGATGTCTGTATTGGGATTCGTTGCCAATGTACTCATCCTTCCAATACTCGTATAACTACCATAATCTCGATTGCTAATGGTAAGGCATCATTATTATCACTTAGGTGTTCAAAAAATTTAGAATTTTTGTATAGTTTTATTTCAAACTTAAAGCGATTTGCATATTTTACAGTTGCAATTAACTAAGTCACAAAGAGTCTACAGGGGCCCGCCATTAATTTAGGAATTCCATATGACTGATTAACGAGGGCAACGATCTTGCAGAGTCTTTGGAAAAATTTTAGAACTTACACAGTGATCCACCCATGGTTTTGGTGGTAGATTCTCTAAGTCATTGATGTGGATTATTAATTAATTTGATTTTTATTTTTAGTCGATAGAGATGAAGCTCCTGACTGTTGAAAACTTCACAAAGTTTTCGCCGCGACCCGCCGTATTTTATGGTAATAGGTCCTCTAAACATATTTATGCTGAGTTATCATAGTTGTGAGGATAATTAAGTCGAAGAGTTAATTCTCGGATTAAAATATGTAACGAATTTTAATAAAATTATAATGATAAATTTAAATAGTTTAAAAGTTAAATTATTGAATGATGAAATTGCTTGATTGTAAAATTAATATTTAGAAATGTTTGTAATTTAAATATATTAAATATTTATTGAATGTTTGTGTATTAATATTCCCTATTCAATTGTTAATTCATGCTTGCTGAAATATCCTCAAAAGAAATACTAAAAAACATTTATGATTAAAAACAACTTTATATCGTTTTTTAATATTGTTTTGCATGTAGTTTTTTTGAATAAAGTTTGGAATTTATTATAATTTAGTTTTAATGGACGTATTAAATTTACGAAATCAAACTGCTAATAATAGTGTTTATTTTTGTTTGTTTACGTTAATTCGCATGGATGCAAATTTCCTTTATAATCTTCTTTAATATCATCAGTTATTCCATTTTCATAATTTTCAAAAGATTTAAATAGAGTTCTTTCATAACTAAAATGGCACAAATTTCCACACTGGCAACCGGGTGAGAATCCGAAAAATTTACATGGAAGTTTCTTATTGCGAAGATGAATAAATCCACAAATTTTCCTTTCTGTGTCACTTATTTTATAATAAGAATAAATCCAAATGAAAGACGACTGGTATAAGGCGAAATAGAAATTAAAACAACTAATGTTTATTAAAATAAAATCTTTTTTAACAAAAATCAATTTTCAACTCAATACAAATATTCTTTTCTACAATTCTTCAATACAACCATCCAACCAATAATTCCCACACTTCCAAAACCCAAATTAAAAGAAAAATAAAAACCCCAAAAAGTCATCAATATTCAACAATAGTTAATCAACTAATTTAAGTTTTATTTTAATCTATTGTAAGTTTCTGACTGTTGAAAACTTTACAAAATTTGCGCAGCGATCCGCCCGAATCATATGATAATAGGTTCTCTAAACTTATTGATGCTGAGTTATTAATTAAATTAATTTTTATTTTTAATTGATCGGAAAGAAGTTTCAGACGGCTGTTTTGAAATTTTATCGTTGCGACGATTTATTTTATTCTCCAGTCGCGATACCCAATTTTTTGATCCTAGGGATTGTATTTGCTCATGTTATATTTATGAGTCCCCACTGGACTACTTGGTGTTAGTGATTTTAAGCCGTTATGTAGCTGGATTTTATCTCGATCTTTCTGGTATTGGGTGAAAGAATAACGAGCCAAAAGACCCCAACTCAATCTTAGTTTACTACTATATGATGACACATTTTACGTTCGGGTTATCACAATCGAACCTTCATGGTTACGGAACCACTGCAGTTGAACTACGCTTAAACGGTCTCGTTAGACTGTGTAGTATTTTTTTACTTGTCGTGAGTTTCGCCTGTGGGCCGGAAAAATGTCGTCAGTAAATAATTCGAATATTCATATCTAAAAAATATAATTCACATTACAGTTACATTACAACTCTCTTTCCATCATTCATAAAAATTCGCAGAAGCACGACCAAGTAGAAACTCACTTTTTAAGTGTGCTTGAAACGTGCTCTGGAAAATTGTATTCGACAAATCGTGTAAATAATTATTCTTCGTAATTGATAGGATTTATCTCACTAACAAAGTAATTCTCACAGAAGTGATTTATAAACCGAAGATAATTTTCAGTGAAAATAGTGATTTTTGCTTACGAAAAAGTGATTAAAAATCTGCAAATCAGATCTGTCTATATACTGATGCTAGCTAGTGTGTCCATGTGTGTATAAATTGATGCGACTAAACAAACTTGGCCCCGTGGAATTTTCAAATATAATTTTATTTTATTTTTATTTTCATTTATTTAATTCACCTAATTTGTTCTTTATTATTTAATTAGAATTG
This sequence comes from Schmidtea mediterranea, assembly GCA_022537955.1. Classification (NCBI taxonomy): domain Eukaryota; kingdom Metazoa; phylum Platyhelminthes; order Tricladida; family Dugesiidae; genus Schmidtea; species Schmidtea mediterranea. The sequence continues at coordinate 267,603,581 of CM039679.1, read as the reverse complement.
TTTTTATTCTAAATCATTTTATTTTTTCTTATAAAATTTTGTTAAGTATTGTTTTGTAAATTAGCTGAATTATTTGGCCTAACTTTTTATGTTATCGTGTTGTATTTATATAGGTTCTGTGCGAATCTTTATGTGTTTTGTAATTATTTGAATTTATTTTCCTGTTTCTGATTTTATATATATTTGTTCTCTCTTCTCCGATTTTTAGGTGTGCTGGGCAACTGATGGGTAAAAGATATAAGATTTTCGAGGCCATTTTCAAGTGATTCCCACCAGATACTCACACAAGAGATATAACCATTGGATACCAGTCAAAAATGAAGTATGAAATGTATTCCAATGGGCGGTTTCTAGTAAAAGGTGATTCATCTTGTCATGACTGCTAAAACCCTTTGGTTTCACAAGCAACCACAGAAGGTATTCATGCTTATTATAATTAAGAGTCCCTCTATTGTCATTTTAATTGAAATAATATCGATATTTGAGATACTTAGACCATTTTAATTAATTTTAATGTTACTATTTATGAAATAATTTAGGTTCATTCAAAAAACGACTATCAATTAGAACAAAAAGCAAATTGTTTATTAAAATTTAATATCAAAACCAGGTTAGTTCCATTTTAGTCTTCATTTGACTCATCAATCTGGCTATTTTGAGCCTTCGTCGCTTTTCTCTCTCGGCTTGGTGGGATAAGGTTTATTATGTTTGATTTTTTGTAAAAATTTTTTAGTATACATCGAGTTAGTGTGCATAACTAGCTGAGAGCCGTGCATTCAGCCAATTAACACTGATAAGTGTTTTGACTGAACACGTTAACTCTCAGATAGTGCATGGGTATTGATTTATATGATTGCTACTATGCGAATTTACGAAGTGTTATGAATTAATGACAAGATGATTTTATGCCAATTTATTTATATGATTGCTACTATGCGAATTTACGAAGTGTTATAAATTACTGACATGAATTGTGATCAAGATGATTTTATGCCAATTTGACTGATGAATTTATGGACGATGTATGCCAAATAAATATTTTAAAGCCAACAATTTTGTGCATTGAAACTTTCACTCAACTGATATGGTAAAACTTATTTATTATTTCTTTTTCGGCCCACAGCCAAAACATATCGCAAGACAATAAAATAAAACACACTATCGAACTGTGTAAGTGCGGTGTAAGTCCGCCAATAGTTCGTGCCCGTGAAGGCTACGGCGTGAGAACGCAGTAGTTGGAACGTCAATATTATCCTTATATAGGGGAAATTGGAAGGTAAGGGAGTAGTCTTTTGGCTGCTCTTTCATCATCCGTTTCCTGAAAAATAGACATAAAAATTTTTAACAACAATCGGCTCAAAATCTCTAACACCGAGTAGTCCAGTGGGCACTCATTAAATATAATATGAACATATATAGATGTTAAGGACAAAGAGAGGGAAAGGGTAGCGGGGTAAATAGCGAAATCGTTGCAACAGTTAAATTGAATAGCCATCGTAAAAAGATTAATCCGAACGACTAAAATCATGAAAAATAATGTTTTGAATAATATATAAGAATTAAAATACTTATCAAAAATAGCAAAGTAAAATTAAAATACGGCTCAATAATTGATAGAATATCCGGATAAGACCGTAAAATAAGGGTGGAAAGCTGCTCAAATTTTCCGAATTAATTAAAATACTTATCGAAAATAGTAAAGTAAAAGTGGAATTTTGTTCAATTGTTAGTATAATATCTTATAAAACTGTAAAATAAGGGCGGTACGCTGCTAAAAATTTCCGACTCAAGAAAAATACTTTGTCGAAAACTGTAAAATAAGGATGGATTACGGCTAAATTTTTATATGAGCAAAGTATATATATTTTTTAAGCCGAGGATTAAGAGCGAATCCCTACACAAAAATTTGTTAATAATGATGATAATTGTAAGGATAATGGTAATAATAATAATAATAATAATAATAATAATAATAATTATAATAATTATAATAATTATAATAATAATAATAATAATAATAGTACTTATAAAAATAATGATAATAATTATGATAATAATTATGATAATAATAATAGTAATAATAATAATAATAGTAGTAATAATAATAAATATAATGGTAATTATAGTAATAAGAATTGTAATAAAGGTAATAGTAGTAATAATTAATAAAGGTAATACATATAAGGCGCTAGTAATAAGAATAGGGAACATTGTAGTTATAATAGGGATAAGGGTAGAGGTATACTGTGTGAGTTTTTAACATAACAAAGGTTGTACATGCCATAGAATAATCATCAACACGGAAAACGATAAGAAGGACTATGGGAATAAACATACAGATGAATAATATAACAGTATGGATTAACTTTTGAAGGAGATAGGAAATTAAGTGGGCCTAAAAATCGAAATCGAGCACAAGCCTTCTATCGGCAGCTCGTTGGACCCATGGATCGTTCGGTCAATTATAGCATTAGCAATAGCGCTCACTTTTTGCGGACGATTGTTGGGCTCAGAGCCAAAAGTAAAACAAAATTACATAACCAATTTAAACAAAAAGGTGAAAATTGTATAAGTTAAAACAAAATAATTAATGTCGTTTGTAAATTGTCAATATGGCTGCTGTAACATAAGCACTCACCGCAAGAAGATATCAAAAATAAAATAAAAACATATTAATTAAAACAAATTAAAAATATAACAAAAATTAAATAAAACAAATAATTAATTAAAATTCGGAAAAATGCCTACAGATGCAAAAAGAAACATATGAAAAATAAAATAAACTGCCAAAACCTTGCAAAATAAGGTTTAGAAAAAACACAGGCAGAAGAGGCGACCAGAAAACAAAATATTGGGGTTTAAAATAATATTTTAAGAAATAATAATAAAAATAAAATCCAACAATAAATATTAATATATCAAAATAAAGAAAAATATATAAAAAATTACAAAAATATTTTGAAATAAATAAAATAATTAAAAAGCCCTAAAAATGGCGAAAAATCGCCCATTGGTCGCACACAGGCACAAAAATACTATATATACGGCAGTCATTTTCACAATTTTTAGACTGTCTTAGACATTTTTTCAGTCAGGTGACTACTAGAAAATTTTTAGACATTTTTAGACTAGCAGTGAATCATTCTTAGACAAAATTTTGTATGCCAATTTATGCCAATTTTTCAAATCTGGTTGCATGACTGTGGATTGTAAGTACTGTTATTTTTTGTATAAATATATATTTCGAAGTCTTGTTACTTTGATTTTATTCTGGATGGTCGTGGAATCTTTTGGTGCCACTGACAAATCCCCCTAAAATCTTATTTATAATAAGTATTTCAATAGATGGTCCATGGGACGGATCTCGGGCCGGCTAGTGGGTGAAAACCCTTAGTTGAGCTCGTGGGTCATGCCTCGTGGATCCCTCGGCAGTCCGCAGTCGGGTCTGGCGATAATGCACAGGACCGCTACGCAGGGCGCCGTTGTATACTCGGGGCGGCTACTAAAAAGTGGCCGGAACGAGTCGAAATAAAATTCGGGAAGTGCGACTTTAGTTAAGCGGGAATAAAGTTTAGTAGGGAAAATTTAAAACTTTGTCAGAAAATAAATCAGAAAATCAAATAGGAAGGGATAGGATAGGCTAGGAATGTAAATTTGAAAGTATTTTTCCAATAGTTGAATGATATGACCTGACAGAAGAGAGTAGCGTTTATTGAAGTGATCGCAGAGGGTTATAATTACTTAAAATCATGGGAAACGTACCGGGAATTAAGGAATTGTTGACCAAATTTTTAATATAGAGAAAGATAAAGGTAAATTCGGAAAAATGTAGTCGATTCCGTGATTGAATAAATGAAATAGGAAATTTGCCGAAAAATAAGGAAGGAACGCTGCCCAAATTTTTGGAGAATACATTTATAAATAACGCGTAAAGATGATAAATAAGTATGGAAATTGTAGGAATAGACGAGTAAGGACCAGGATATGGAAAGAGAAAGACGTAAGACCTTCCATCGGCAGTCCAGAACCCGAAAGTGAAAATATCATGAGGAGTAGTTCTAGAAATGGAGCTCACCTGCTCATGAATTTTCAACCTCTATGTACAGTACCAACATGGAAATCACCATGGGTACATAGGAGGGATATAATAATAATCTTGCTGGCGTTTAGGGGTAGATACATGAAAACCCTAGAAAAAATAAATAAAAACCAACCCTATTTGCCAACACGATCTACCCACTCGAACACAGTTCCAACGTTGTTTAGCAACGGGTGCCGAGTGGTAAGCGAAAGATATTTGTATTGGGTTGCCTGGGTAACAACCATATATCAACACCCAGAAACCCACCCCTTGGATGATTTCCAATTTCATTTCGGATAGTTTTGTTCTGTCTCAGCTGCTTATTTTTCTTCCTTAACTTCTCCAGTTCTACGGTCATCTCTGTGTGTTTTGATTTTAACAGGTCATTGTGTTGTGACAGTTTCTTGGTTTGTTCTGGCTGCGTTCACGTTTCTTCCATCCTATGACATCGACGGATCATTGATTATGCTCGCTGGTTTTGCTCCAAAGCCTTGTCGTCGTAATATGTCACGTCCACTCTGAATTTTCCTATATCTAACGTTTTGTTTCACTGAATAATTTTAAAGATGGTTAATTCAAATTGATATTCGGGTTTCAAATGATATTAAAATTATTGAGCTTGACTAGTGTTGGGCCAGCACACCAATAGCCTTGAGAATTGTTTAAATGTATCAGTAATACACCAAGAAAAACCCAGCACCAAGATAACTTAAAATACAATATACAACACCAACTAAACACTTTAAAATCTGAGAGAATATAAATAAATATAAAATCAAAAACATAAAAGTAAAATAAAATAAATACAAAATGCATCAAGAACCGCACGAAATTTACATAAAAAATAACATAATAACAAGAAAAATTGACCGTAAAATGACCATTTATATAAAAGTAAAAATTAATGAATTAAATAAATAAAAATAAAATATTTTTTAGCTGAATAAATTTATTTAAAAATGTTAAAAATAAATTACCAATTTAAATTAAGAAATAAATAAAAATTTAATTTAGATAACACAAATAATTTCAAAGTCGAATTTTGTTTAATCGCAGTAAAACTAACACGCAAGGTTAAGGCCAAATTATAGGTATAAATACTGATGTGTTTTCCCAAATTTTCAACTACTACTGTAGTGTTAATTTCAACCAAATTTAAGATGCACATTTTTTATAAATCTTACTTTGTTGTGTGATTTTTTTCAGATATTTTCAGATCATTAATCGACAGTTATCAATATTTTCAGGTTATCAATCTACAGTTATGTTTTGCAGCAATATTTTCAGATTGTTAATCTACAGTTATGTTATTTTGGTTTATGTACATCGATGCCCGATTTAAAATTTGTTTATATGAATGCTAAATATACAGTTTATGCGTCGAGATTTTTGCCTAATTCATCTGGTAATTTATTTTTTCTATTATTTTATTTTTGGTGGCCCACAGCCAAAGACACATCACAAGTTAATAAAATCATATACAGTATTCAGATTCGTGTAAGTGCGTGAAATACCGCCGATGATATGTGTCCGTGAAGACCCGGCGTGCGGAACGCAGGGATCGGAACGTCAATATTATCCGTACATAGGGGAAATTGGAGGGTAAATGAGTAGTCCCTTGGCTACTCCTTCACCATCCGTTTCCTGTAAAATTGACATAAATTTTTAACAACAATCGGCTCAAAATCTCTAACACCGAGTAGTCTAGTGGGCACTCATTAAATATAATATGAACATACATAGATCTTAAGGACAAAGAGAGGGAACGGGTAGTGGGGAAAATTGCGAAATCGTTGCAACAGTTAAAATGGACAGCCATCGGAAAAAGATTAATCCGAACGACCAAAATCATGAAAAATAATGTTTTTAAATAAGAATTAAATAAATTAATTTGAGTTGAGGCGGAAAATATGGGCGGGACGCTGCTCAGATTTTCCGAATTAATTCAAATACTTAACAAACATAGTAACGTAAAAATGGAACCTTAAAATAAGGGCAGAACGCTGCTCAAATTTTCCGAGTCAATGAAAATACTTTGTCGAAAACTGTAGAATAGGGATGAACCGTAAAATAAGGGCGGAATAAAAAAATTTTAACGCTGAGGAATAAGGACGGATCCCTACAAAATCTTAATAATAATAACGATAATGATAAGGGTAATGGTGATTATAATAATAATAATAATAATAATAATAATAATAATAATAATAATAATAATAATGTTGGGCCAAAACACATACGGTCTTGGAAAATGTTTAAATGAATCGGTAACACACATGCAAACATAAGATGCAAATTTAAAATAAACCTATTAAAACATCAATTAATCCCACCAAAATATGAGAGGAAAAACAATAAAATATAAAATAATGAACATAAAAATAAATAAAAATAATAACAAAATGCAACAAGATCCGCACGATACAAACACAAACATAACATGAAAACCTAACAAATTCGACCGAAATTTGATAAATTAATAAAAGTTCATGAAAATGAAATTTAAATCAAAGAATTGAATTAGAAATAATTCAATAAAAAATTCTAAATAAAAAATTATTAAAATAAATTAAAAATAATAAAAATAAAGAATAGAATACACTAGAAAATAACAAGGTCGAATTTTGTTTTACTACATCAAAATTAACATGCGAGGTTAGGGACAGAAAATAGGTATATATACCGATGCATTTTCACATAAAATTTAACCAATTTTGAAAAATAAAATCTTAGTTATTTTTAAAACCATTTTCAAACCAATTTTGAATTCTTTTGAATTTTTAGGTGAGAAGTAGTTTTATTTGGAACTCTCTCTCCACGTCACATCCTTGCAACCTCGGTAGAGCTCTGCTTGGATGTCGGCGTGGGGGGAGATGTATTTTTATGAAAAATTTTTAATGGAATGGATTGTTAGGGTCAAGTAATTTTGTATTTTGCTTTTGATATATATTAATAAATACTTATAATGTTAAAAATTTGTTTTTCATAAAATTAATTAACCTATTTGTCGAAATTTTTCCGGCCCACAGCCAAAACACATCGCAAGTTAGTAAAATCAATATACAATTCAGACTCGTGTAAGTGCGTGGAATATCGCCAATGATCTGTGCCCGTGAAGACCCGGCGTGCGGAACGCAGGGGTTGGAACGTCAATATTACTCCGTATAGAAGAAAAGAGAAATAAGGAAGAAGTCTTTTGGCTGCTTCCTCGTTTCTCATTTCTGTAAATTCGACCTAAATCATTCTACACACGGCTCAAAATCATCACATCGAGTAGTCCAGTGGGCACTCATTAAATATAATATAAACACAATATGCGCCTAAGGCTTAGTAAAGGGAAATGGTACGGGTAATAGATTAATACGAAATCGTTGTTATGAAATAAAATAAAATCGTTGATAATAAGTTAATATGAAATCGTTGATAAATTAAAATTGTTAATCTGAGATGGAATAAATTGATAAATTCGATTGAACCCTAAATTTGTAGATTTATAATCATTATTAAATGAATCGTTTCAAACCCCTAGTGAAGTAAAACCTTTAATCAAGTCCGACGCAACGCCGCTATGTAATTAAATGATTATTTTTCTCATAAACTGATAATTAGTATGGACTTAAAAAAAAGGGAATCATAAATTAATTAAATAATTGAGGAAAAATCCGACTAATACGTACTTATAATAATTGAACCCAACTCACCCAATAATTTCAGTAAAGTAGACTAACTCCAAGTCAAAGTACATTCCCAGTATGGCGAGTAAACGCAATTTTTTCTGAATAATCTCATAGAATAATTGAAATTGATTAAAATGTAATTGTAGAAACAAAATCAACATCATTGGGTTCAGTTAAGTCGGGTAAAGCAATAAAACAAAACTCGTCGAGCAGATCAATTTATTCCATTAAACGTATCAAAATAATCTCTCCAAAAATTCGCGTAAGATGTTTGTAATAATAGAACTCCCGAACTCCTATAACTTCAACAAAATTGTGCGAAAATAAATTAATTAAAGCACTAACTATTTACAGAATATGTAGCACTGATATAACTAGCACAATGCCCCAGGTAAAATAATTTCCATTGATCTGGATAACATAAATGCGAATTGTTTTTCTAAAACCACTCTCGGCATGACAAACGGAGACATACAACATTGTCTAAAAGGAATTGTTAACGTGAGAAAAATTAATAGATAGAAAAAAGAACTTACCCAATCGTGTAACGGGATAAAGTTCCGAATTATCAATAATCGCCGAGAATCAATAGTTACAAAGTTTTGAATAGTCGACCATTGATCATGTAATTCCACAATAATCATATTTGCCGATCCACCAGTATAAATTCCGACATTTCCGGCAGGATACACAACCCACGTACGAATAGTGCCATTAATATAAATATTACGATACGACAATCGATTGGTAATTATTAATCTAAACATTTCCAGTGCACTGAGATTCTCCGAAATAAATCGATTATTCTTATTGGAAAGTTTACTTTTTGATCATGGAATTTTCGCTAAATTCAGACGAGATAACGATGAAATCGGGAATGCCCTCGGAAGGAGAAGGATCAGGGGAATTGACCCCCGCAACTACTGCCATCAACTCCACAATTTCTCTCGCCGATCGCTGGAGATGGGCTTGGGCCCAATACCGGCAAGAAAAAATGTCCCGATTTCCCGCCGTCGAAATTCGTCGACCAGGATAATCTGGGAATGGGGACGTCCACCCAATGGAGCCCGTCAGAGGAAATTTATCAGCAGGCCCGGCAGCAATTGGAGAATCTGGTGGCACGGCAACGAGACACGGATTTGCAGGTGACCCGAGCTCGCCAGAATCTGGCAAATGTAGAAGAAGATTTGCTGGCGGGTCGGATCGCGGACTCCTACTGGCACCCCCACCAGATCTCCCCGGACCAGATCCCACCAAACAATGCGGCCCGGACACGCAACACCAAAAGACCAACGATGGCGATCTCAGGCTACACACCCGAAGAGTGGGTAGCGAGCCGATTCCCCTAAAGAAAATCCATTTTTTTTTCGATTGGTGACGATTTGATTTCATTTTACTATTTGTTATGGAAAATTAAAACTAAATTGATGAATTGCGATTTTATGTTATTAGTTGTTTATTGATATTTAGAACAAAAATTAGTAAATTGTCTTTATTTTGTTTTCCGCCTGATTAAAATTTTGTCATTATTCCATTATTATACGAATTTTGTTTGAGGTAACGCTAATATGGCGCTATCACACTCTTATCATAAATCACCATACTTAACCTTATTTGTATTAGCCATGGAACCCACTCAATTATTGCAACAGGAACTATCCCGAGCCCAGCAGGCCAACCAATCGCTCTACGGACAAATCATTCAACTCACCAAGGAGGTGCAGCAAGTAAAATCTACCTGGTGGACCCGGCCAGACTAAAGTGCATCTACCAACGCCTTTCAGCTGCTCAAAAGGGTTGGGCGGAAGAGCGTCAATTAAATCAGAGTCTCCGGACACAAATCCGAGGGCTGGAAGTCGCCCTGGCTGCAAGTCAGGAAGGGCAAGTGGTAACTTACCGTCTTATCTTTGCCCCATCCCAGTTGCCCTACCAGAATCAGATCCACAATACCACACCGGCCAAAAAGTCTTCAACAGTCCCATCAAGCAGTCACCGGCCGGGACGTAAAGAACATGCCCGCCGCAGAGCCGCACGTCTACTGGACAAAACGATTTAAATGACTGACCTGACATATTAATTATTATTTTTTTTTCTCTTATTTTAATAAATAGAATCGTAATTGTGATTAAATCTAAAATAGTATTTTACCGATACGATTATAAATGGAATGGTCGTTGGAAAGTCGTGAATACTCTCACGGTGTCGTCGAAAATAGTGTTCCTCTCCTACTGGTCAGCATGGATTTTGAATTTCCACACAGGGGACAGAATAAAGCGAGCATAGGTCTTCTAACGACAGCTCGTTGAACCCGAGGGTTGTCCGAGCAATTACAGTATTAGTAATGATGCTCACTTTTTGCGGACAATCCACCCACTCGAACACATTTCCAACGTTGCCTAGCAACGGATGCCGAGTGGTAGTCGAAGTAATATTTGTATGGCGTTACCGGGGACAACAATAAGATGGTTTAAACAGAATGGCAAAAGCCCAGTAACCCACCAATAATAATAATAATAATAATAATGATAATAATAATAATAATAATCATGGTATTTGTAGTAATGATGATAATAATTATGATAATAATAATAGTAGTAATAAAAATAAATATAATGGTAGTTATAGTAATAAAAAATAATAATAAAGGTAATAGTAGTAACAATTAATAAAGGTAATATATATAATAGTAACAATAATAATGCTGGTAATAATAATGGGAAACATTGTAGTTATAATAGTGCTGGTGTACTGGGTGTAATTAATTTGTTTAAATCTGTGTAAATCTTATTCAAACCTATTTCCCTCTATCAAAATACCTTCTTTTCCTAGGGTCTATGCTGTCTCACCCAGACGCCCCACAATTTTAATCCTACCACTATATACCCATGAGCAAGCTCATGTTGGTACTGTATATAGTAGCTGAAAATTCATGAGCAGGTGAGCTCCATTTCTAGAACTACTCCTCATGATATTTTCACTTTCGGGTTTCTGACTGCCGATGGAAGGTCTTACGTCTCTTTCTATCTATACGCTTGTCCATACTCATCTATTTCTACAATTCCTATATCAATTTGTCATCATTACTGTTTATTTATTAAAATATTTTTCAAAAATTTGGGCAGCGTTCCGCCCTTATTTTATGGAAAATTCCTTGTTTCATGCAAACGTTAGCCTATGGTAAATTGAAATGAATGCATTATTATAAGGTCATTATTTTAGTCCAACAACTCATATTTGCTTTCCTATGGTCGCCACAGTTACCACCATTCGTAAATCTTTATATTATCATCTCACAGATCAATGCCAAAATGTATCATTTTATTTTAATTTTCCACCACGATGATCATTAAACAAGGTACGTGATCTAAACCTACTTTATACTTTCGTTGACTTAAATTACTATCACTAGTCGTACCCTTGACAATATAATAATCGGCAGGAATTAAATTAAAAATTCAATTTTCCTACTTAAACATTTACATAAATGTTATCCCCTTAATTATGGCGATCTTCCCGCAGTTTACCCTCTTACCGCTCCGACCAACATTGAAAATGGCCTCCACGGTGAATTACGACGGTGTCCTACCCCGTGATCAGTGCAACAAGGCCTGACCAGACTAAGCAGACACCGAAGGGTGGAATGTGACAAAGCAACACGTCAACGTCCTGCCAATTTAACGACCGGAATTGAATGTTGCCCTGCCATTCTCCACAATTAACAAGTATATAAAATGAATATAAATAAGTTAGGGGGAACCTGCCGAGCAATGCCAAAAGACATTGCGGCCATCCAGAATAAGTTAAATTAAACAAAACATTAACATAGAAAAATATATTTCTACAAAAAAACAATACTTACGATCGACAAGTTTGTCAGTCAAGCATACAAATTTGAAAAATTGTCATACATCGGCATAAACAGTGAAGTCTAAAAATTTTGTGTCTACAAAATTTTCTCTACAAATGTCTAAAAATTATGAAAATGACTGCTGTATATATAGTCATTTCATGCCTGGGTGCGACCAATCAGAGTATTTTGAGCCTTTTTCGGCTATTTTTTGGGGGGTTTTATTGCTTTAATTTAATTTTAAATATTTTATTTTTCTCCTTATTTTTCTCTATTTTTTGATATTATTTTCTCAATATTTCGTAAATTTTTATTTTTATTTATTTATTTTTTTTATTTATTTAACCATTCTTTTTGATTGTTTCTCTTTTTACCCTTTGATATTTAAATTTTTGGTCGCCGCTTCCGCCTATGTATTTTCTAAACCTTCTTTTGCAAGGTTTTGGCGGTTTTATATTTTGGTTTTGTGTTTCTTTCTGCATCTGTAGGCTTTTCAATGATTTTAATTAATATTTGTTTTATTTAATTTTGTTATGTTTTTATTTTGTTTTATTTAATGTTTTATTTTATTTTTTGATTTCTGCTTGCGGTACGTGCTTATGTTACAGCAGCCATATTGATAATTTTCAAACCTCATTAATTATTTTGTTTTAATTTACACAATTTTTCATTTTGTTTAAATTATGGCTTATAGCCCAACAATAGGGATAAGGGTGAAAGATATAATGTGGGTGTATTTAACATAACCAAGGGTTTACAGACCATAAAAAAATCAACAGCATGGACAATAATGAGAAGGACCAAGCAAATGGACATAAAGATAGATGATATGAGAGTATAGGTTAACATTTGAAAGAAATAGGAGAATAATGGGACCTAAGAATCAAAAGCGAGCACAGGTCTTCTATCGACAGCTCGTTGGACCCAGAGATCGTTCGGTCAATTATAGCATTAGCAATAACGCTCACTTTTTGCGGATGATCTACCCACTCGAACACAGTTCCAACGTTGCTTAGCAACGGGTGCCGAGTGGTAAGCAAAGGAAATATTTGTATGGGGTTGTCTGGGTAACAACCATATAGTTTCAAAATATCAACACCCAGAAACCCACCACTAGGGTGAAACATAGATACTATATGTTAAAATGTGGTCATTGAAATTGTTCAGATAGCAATACTTTGATTATTAATTTTTATCAATTTATATATTATCATGTATATATTTGTTGTTTGAAGCTCTAAAAGATTAGCTTGATGTTTTTAGAAAAATAATTAAGTACTTTCAGGTTATTAATATAACCTTTATTTCCTCTCTGATAAATAATAGTCTTTTCAATGTTACTTGTCTTAAAATATCTGAAACTCATTACCCACTAAAAACTTTTACTAAGTTATTCAAATAAAACGATGTGTTTGTGTATAGCTTAAGAGTATTTGTTTAAAGAAAGTATAATTTGAGAATTTTTAATTTACGTAAAGTTCAAATTGTTCATTAAAATTTGAAAATTACGTTCAAATTTTATTTTTCTATTTCAAGTATTGCATCACATTTATTGAAAATTATGTTAATTAAAAAGTACAATTTAAAAATAATCTTGATATTTTCAGAACATTTACAAACAATTAAATATAAATAAAACTTAAAAAATTAATTTAACTTATTTTCTTCAAAAATACTTACAATAGCATTTCAACATACATTCTCGCTTGAATAACAAAATAGAATCGTAATTGAAATATCTATTGTGATAATATTAACATTTGATCAAATTCCGATTACTAGAAAATGCATGCAAATCAATTATCTCAATAGTGTTGTATTAATCAATTGAGAGATAATAATTGTTCGCAAAAACCAATCAATTAGCATGATTAATACTATAATCGAATTCCTAAACTAATTACTAAGAATAAATCAAAAATACTTAACAAATAATTTAAATTATCAAAAAAATTCAACATTTCGAAATCGATGTTACAAATATTCAATATTGTCTAGAAAACACAGAATAGACATTGGAATGAATAAAGACCAAATTATGCTAGGAAATTTTAAATGACATGCAAATTAGTGATTCAAATTTTATTAAGCAATAACATCAGAATTTATTCAATATAAAAGTAAAAAAGAAACCAGGAATGATTCAAATTTAAACTCACATAGCTTCGACTTAGATAAATTCGAATACTTTAATTTATTAAATGTCAGAACTTCATTAAATCATTCTTTTATAATAAATCACATTTAATATTTTTCTTCTTTTTCTTAGATTGTAAAGCTGCTTTAGTTGCAGTCTCGAAAACTTCTCGAACTCCGTCCTTTGTTTTCGCAGAACATTCAATGTAAGCATAGGCACCGATTCGGTCTGCCATTGCTTTTCCGTCTTCAAATTTTACAATTTCGACTTTGTTTTTGCCGTCTTTGCGACTACTGTCATCATTACGAAGATCCTTTTTATTACCAACCAGAATAATAGGAACGTTTTGACAAAAATGTTTAACCTAAAATGAATATAAAATTTTCAGCAATAAATTATCACGTACTTCCGGTGTCCACTTCTCTGGAATGTTTTCAAGACTGTCTGAGGAATCGATGCTAAAGCACATTAATATAACATCAGTATCTGGATATGATAACGGTCTTAATCTGTCATAATCTTCCTGTCCAGCTGTATCCCACAAAGCTAATTCAACAGATTTTGAATCCACTTCAATATCAGCTACGTAGTTTTCAAACACTGTAGGAACATAAACTTCAGGAAACTGATCTTTGCTGAATACAATTAAAAGGCATGTTTTACCACATGCACCGTCACCAACAATTACAAGTTTCTTTCTAATAGATGTTGACATGTTTTGAAAAACTTTTTAAGATAACTTCCTTTAATATGTAAAAAGATACTATAAATAAGTGAAATTGTTGATAGTAAATATTTATGTTCAATAAAGATATATTTTATTAAAACAAAGTGATTAATAACTATATAAAATATGTATGAATATGCTAAATAAAAACATAAATTTTTTCTTAATATTTAGAAAGAATATATTTAAATTTAGAAATTTTTAGGTTAATAAATAAAGTTAAATGATTATTATATTGAAATTTTTCAAATTATCATTTAAAATAAATTGAATAATTGAATGCCTTAATTTCATTGTATAGAAATTTTATTCTAACTTTTAACAGATAAATAGTGTTTATAATTTATAATGATAATAAATCAATTAAATGATAACAGTGCATGAATAAATAAGATGTTGAAAATACGTCCTACTTCTTGTAAGTACTGGGCACCTGGTGGGTAAAAGATATAATATTTTCGTGATCATTTGCAAAGGGTTCCCACCAGATGCACGCATGAGATATAACCATTGAATACCCGTCAAAATAATGTTGGAAAAGTATTCCAATGGGTGGTTTCTAGTAAAAGGTGAGCCATACTACTATGACTGCTAATACTCAAGAAAACCTTTGGTTCAAGAGCTACAATAGAAGATATTCATGCTCATTTATATTATATGTCCCTCTGTTATTAATTTAATTGAAATAATATCAATCCTTTGATCACTTTATTTTGTTTTAAAGATTCTATTTAGTTATTTCAGGAGTAGTTCGGTCGAGTGACATATGCATAAGATCCTAATAATATGTTTTTAACCGAAAATGTGATCAAAATTTGGAAATTCGCATCCTTTCTCCCTTAAAGTCCCACAATTCAAACTTATTAAAATTAACGATTAAAACGAAATTAGAACGGAATTTCTCGATTCCACACACTATCTCGGGATGAGTGATTTTTACATAGACTATTGATTTTTTCTTTTAATTTTAATTTCAGGATTTCTCCGATTTACGAAATTTCGCCTTTTCGCTTGGAATTTTTAGAGAAGGTATCCCAGATTTCGAGCAAGCAGGTTGTGGATATTTGTATTTTTTAAATAAATATGTGTTTTCTAATTTTTAATTTCCTTTTTTTATTTAAATAACCTCTTTATATCATATAAATAGGTAAAATGTAATTTCTCTAATGGAAATTTTTTATGAGAATGTGATTTTCCTGATTTTTTCTAGCAATTTTTCTTTTAGTAAAAATATAAAAGCAAAAAATATTTTGTTTTTTTTTCATTGATCATTTATATAAAAGTTTGTTTATGGAACATTTATTAATAGATTCTTTTATTGGAGATTTCTTTCACTTTCTTCGTTCTCGTCAGATAATTGCCGCCTGCTCTCCTTTATTGTCTCATACTCCAGCGAATAAACATTAATAATACAGTAGAACCTCGTTATAACGGACTATATCTGGGAAGGGGTTGTCCGTTATAACCGAAAGTCCGTTATAAGTAAATTTTCGTATCGACTCCATAAATCTTCTTAAAAAGACTCTGGGTTAAAAACAATGTCACAATTGTTACTTATGCATTTGAAATGCGCATATAAAAGGATTTTACAAGATAAAAAAATTAACTTAAAGTTGTTTAATTATTATCCCGTTTTTCATCTTGGAAGTTCGTTTTTTCACCATCTAATTGTTTCGGGCATGAAGATGTAATCAAAAATGAATCGAGGGTTGTCTGTTTTAATAGCGCTCGTTGTTTCTTGATAATTAACTCGCGAAAAAGGCGAAAGTGCATAGAATATTGTTGGAAATCACTGTCCGGCGAAGTGTCAATAAACGCGATCAGATCGGCAAGGTGAGAAGCGATTTTTGATATTTTTACCCTTCGAGGTGTGTTTTCTTCAGTTGTTGATTCACTTTTTTCGCTGTTTCGCTCATTTATAAGCAGATCTGCTATTTCACCCTCAGTCATAATATTATAGCCAGAATTATCTTCGTCTATTTCCAACCATTCGTAAACATCATCCTCTGTTACTTAAGTTTCCCCGTTATTTTGGATCACCTCATAAAAGTCACGAACTTCAATACCATCAAGAACAATATTAATATCTTCATCAATTCCATTAAAAAGATTTTTCCAACCGTTTGTTAGTGTCAGCTCTTTCACTTCTTTCCACGCACTGGCAAAATTAAAAATTGCAGATTTAATATTGTAATTTTTCAAATTTTGTACTGTGCGTTGAAGTCTTGTATCTTCTTCCTCTTTTTGATTCAAGCACACAACCATCACTTCATCTAAAAACTTCTTGCGATAGATTCGTTTTGTTGCTAATATAATTCCTTGATCCATTGGTTGAATGAGAGCTGTTGTATTTTTTGGCAAGAACATGCAAGTAAATTTGCCATCTGGTGTTCTTAAGATACTTTCTGATGGATGCGCAGGACAATTATCTAACAACAAAATACCAGTAGCTTCTGCAGGAAGAATTCCAAGCTTTTCATGTTGAAATTTTATAACATCTGGAACAAAATGATTAAAAAACCAATTTTTGAAAATTTCTGAAGTAAACCATGCTTTTTTAGAATTGTAATATACTACCGGCAAAGAATGCATAACACCTTTTAAAACCCGAGGTTTGCAAGATTTGCCAACAATCACAGGGGTTAATCTATGGCTGCCATCTGCGTTTGCACAAAGCAACGCTGAAATTCTATCCTTACAACTTTTTCTTCCTGGTGTATTTTTATCGAAATTATAAGCTTGAGTATTCTCAGGTAAAGTGCGCCAGAGTAGACCAGTCTCGTCAGCATTATAAATCTGAAACTTTGAGAAGTTTTTAGCAGTCATAAAATCTTTAAACATTTGTCTGAATGGTTCAATTTCTTCCACTACACAACTCATTGCATCGCCATAAATCCGTTTGTTTGATATTCCGTGTCTTTTTCGGAAGCGCCACAACCATCCATCACTTGCTTTAATATTTATATTCATATACTTTCCTAACTTGATTACTGCAGTTTTTAGCTCAAGAGCTCTTACTGGAATTCCACAGGAGCGTTGTTGAATGTACCACTTCATTAACGCCTCTTCGAGCAATGCATTTTTTGCAAATCTCATTTTTTTACGTTCATTGTTCATATTCCCTACATCACAGAGTAGTGCAAATTTATTTATTCTCTCGGCATTTTTCTTTATATCTGGTAGAGTTTTGCTTCTTTATATCATACTATTCACATATGCGAGAAACAGGAACACCTGATGCTAATTTGTTAATTATTTCTAATTTTTGGTTGATACTGAGCATTGTTCTTTTTCGTTTATCCATTTTGACGGTTAAGGAACAGCAAACTATTAGTAGAAATAAAAGATTCTTTAATTGCACTAAAAAAATATACCGCAATGTATAAAATAATCTAATGTAAAAAAATAGGGTTTTATTTCTTATTCTTAAAACAGGCCACTATTTTATATGAAGGCTATTCACTTAAAAATACAATCAATATTGTTTAATTGATAGAAATAAATATCATTTGTAATGCATTGAACGGATTTGTTAAGAGATTAAGTCAAAATAAGAAAATTTTAATTAATATATTTCTGCGATTTTTTTTGTCCGTTATAACCGAAGTCCGTTATAACGGGGTCCGTTATAACGAGGTTCTACTGTAATAATTAATATTGAATAGAATAACAAAATATTAAAATTAAAATTATGTAGCATAACAATTCCTTTTGACTCCTAAGGCAATGTGCTGAATACTAAATTAGTATTAAATAAGCATAAGACAAAAATTAAAATTAAACATTTATGCAATATAATAATTTCTTTTGAGTTCTAGAGTAAACTGCTGAATATTATTAATGATAATAAACATAAGTCAAAAATTAAAATTAAACATTTATGTAATATAATAATTTCTTTTGAGTTCTAAAGCAAACTCTCTTTCCTCGTAAGCTTGAAAATCACCTACAATAGAAAAACATATTATCTCCATATTTTCAAGATATTTAATTTTATTACTATATTTATTGAAATCAGAATAACCTACTTGCATTTTTCGTTTACTTATTTTATCTTTCTTTCCTTTACTTTTCCTCTCTTTCATAATGGATACCTTCTTTTTTCTTTTGACCAAATCTTTAAAAATGAATCTTCGTCTATCAAACTTTTACTAGTCATAGTCATTAAATTTGACCTGATTTTTATTGTATGAAAAATAATTGGCATAATCTGCTTTCTGATTTTTTTCTAGTCTGTTTATTCTTCAAATTTGTATCATAGTTAATTCTTTCCCATGATCAGTCTGTCGTTGGGATTCTTGGAGAGGAGATCTTACCCAGTGAACTACCATTCACTACGGGTACCTCCCACACCGAAATACTAGCTTTAAACTAGTTTGTGAAATTCTTCATTTTATTTTCTTGTATGCATGCGGTTGATAATTCAATGGTGAAAAATTGGTATGATAACAATTGATAATAATAATAATAATAATAATAATAATAATAATAATAATAATAATAATAATAATAATAATAATAATAATAATAATAATAATAATAATAATAATAATAATAATAATAATAATAATAATAATAATAATGTAATCAGAAATTTATATACAATAATAGTCAAAAACGATAATTAAAATAGTGAATAAATAGTCAAAAGTGATATTGGGTGAGTTGATGATTGTACGTTATTAATCATAATACAGATTAGATTATGAGGCATCTCGCATAGGTCAAGTACCATGGAAGCGAAGCTTCCCTGGAACTTGGTCGATGCGTGTAAAATTATTCTGAATTATCTTTCGTTTATATTACTTCTGGTTAATAAACTGATCGAAATTCAACAAGTTAAAAATAATCATATAATTCAAAAACAACCCAAAAAAAATAAAACATGTTGGTACATATAAATTATTTAACAAAAATAGACGAGAATGTAACATCACTTCAACTAATAGTATGCTTAAAATTTCCTTAGGTCCAATATATTAATAATAATAACATAAATCAAATAAAAATTAACAAAATTTCTCCCTTCTAAAGGTTCTCCTAAAGTTTAATAAGAATTTTTTGAAAATAAGCATATAATTATGTCGATCTGGCATCGACTTATATAGGGGTTTACACGCATGTTTTTTGATGCGATAAAACAAAGCGCCTACACGTTTTTACCATATTTCATCACTTTTCCACTAGTTGTCAGATTTTCATGATTCTTTTTTGTTAAAGTTTCTAATTATATTTTAAGCTTAATTCTCGTATTTATTTTCTAGAATATAAGCGTTTCTATAAATTTGAAGCCAATTTGATGAAATAGGTTAACTTTTCTGAAATTTAATGTTTTTTGATTCTTTTATATGTTTTTATTTATTTTTTATATATTTTTTGAACTTTTCTACTCTCTTTTCTACTTTTTGTACTATTTAATGTTAATTAGGCTATTTTTGTCGATTTTTCGTCCATTTGTATTTTGGGAGCCCTGATTTTATCGGATGTAGTGCCAGATAAACAATGGTTTAAAAATATTTGTTTTTGCCCAACATAAGTTTGGAATGATGTGTACTGATGGGCGACAAATTAAAGCTTACGCAAAAATATATCAAAAAATCCCTATAAAATACGCACTTAACAAGACTTTATAATTAGACACTTGTCAAAAACGACGCTGGTATCGTGCTCTAGGCAGGGAATGTAAGTGCATCTTTCTGCTAGGCCTGGTAATACCCTACTGGGTGGATGATGAATAAGAAAAATATAAATGTGACCACCTTTAAAGGGATTCCACTAAGACGCATGTATAAAAAATTTTTACCTTTGGATGCACCTCATAAATGACATTGAAAATGTATTCCAATAAACGGTTACCAGTAAAAATTGAGCCATTTCGCCATGACTATTAATACCCTGGTAGACCTCTGCATTCAATAGCTACCATAGAAGATTTCATGCACATTTTAATTAGGGTCCTTTTATTAAATAATTGTTAAAATAATATCAAAACAAAAAGAAAATAACACATATCATTTATATTTATAATATAATTTAACATTACAGGAATTTGACATCAATTTTTCGACGGTCGCAAAAAAAGTATGAAATGCGTTCTTCTGAACATATGCAATGTGTATGGCGCGATTCTAAATGGTAATTCTACAAAATTTTCAGAAACATGAAAATATTAAATTTGTAATGCAGAACATAGAATATTACCGACATCAGTGGGTGATTTGTGTAAATCTCAAGATGGTGAATTTGTTACTTGGCCATCAATTCGGATATACAAAATACCCATACTTATCTTTATATGGGATAAGTGAGCCAAGCATCAACATCGGATAAAGAAAGATTGGGGTTTGCAATAAGAAACAAAGTAACAGCCACAGTAACAGTCGGAGTAACAGTCAAAATATCCATGCAAACTATTTACCGCAAGAGACAAAATTTCCTTTAATTTTGTCAGTAAAGAGCTCTGTAATAAGACTAATAATAAATGATATTCATTTTCAGTTAAACCACTAAGCAGGTATGCAACATATTTTGAATGAGTTGATTTTAAAGTTTTGGATTTTAAAGGCTTGAAAAGATATTCTGAAGTGCTTAAATGAATGTTTTTATTGCAAAAGAAGACGATATCAAGTGAAAACTAAATAATGGCCCCAATTCCTACAGATCTCATATCTAGAGGATTACATGCAAGGCAAATGGTAGAAATTTATATGTAATTGAATGGGCGAAAATTTCTTAGGAAATCAGAAGAAAATTGACCGAAGATGGAACTAGTAGAATTGAAGGAAGTCAAAGAATTAAAGAAAACAAAATAAAGATGAAAAAGAATGGTTGGTAAAAGATACCAATAAGAAGAATATAGAAAGAATGGAGACAATGTTAATTTATAAGAATGAGAAAATTGGGAAACAAAACGTAAAATCCCAGGGATATAACTAATATGATGAGTTAACACCAATGTGTTAAGGAGAGAAAATAGTAAATTTCGTTAGTCACGTCTGTGTGTGTTAGTAGTTTTTTTGATTTTGTTTTGGGTGGTACACAGACACGAAGTAATTATAATTTCGGAATATATGGACTTTGTTTATATGGACCAAATTGATATTTTGTAGATTTATTAATTGAATTTGGATTTGCGCTTTTTGATGTTTTGAATTTTGGATATTGATTGAGAAAAGAAATTGAATTGTTGTTTATTGTGCTTGAAGAAAATACAGCATTTAGAACCATTGGAATTTATTAGTTTTTGATTATATCTTTTAATTTCAATCGTCGATTTCTAATTATATAAAATGTCAGCAGTTCGAATTTCAAATGTCTCGTAACATTATCGGTATTGATTTGGGTACTACCTATTCATCCGTTGGTGTATTTTAACTTGGAAAAACTGAAATTATTACTAAAAATCAAGGAAAGAACAAAAATTTTAGTTATTGCCAAACAATAATCTTTGAATTGTTAGCAATCATAATAGAAAGATGCGTAATGGAGTTAGTTAATGTCAGGAAAAAGGCAAGGCGACCTAAGAAGTTAAATCACACATAGACCTTTTATTGGAAGTCCGTAGACCAAGAGGTATATCGAGACCTTAGCAGTTTGCATTTTTGTGAACTTACCTTTGTCTGATATCGACCCAAACGACGTGTATCAAGTGGTTCAATAGAATGTTTTGTTGGGTTACTAAGTTAAGAGCAGTAACATCTCGCTAGACAGACCAACATACAAAAGTGCTAGGGTTTGAATGAGTCAAAAAGAGCTATATTGGGAAAGATTATGATATTGGAAATATTTTGCATGATTCAATTTACAATGAGTTTAAAGCAGCACCAAAAGAACAACAATTTCAATAAATGAAACGCCATTGAATTACAAGGCGGAAAATGAAAAGATAATTCAAATTATATTCTTTTAATGTTTATTATTTTGATTTTATTTCTTATCATTTTTTTAGTACTGGTAAGAGCCATTAGCTTGAAACTAGTATACTATTGGGAAATGTACTGGATATCACTTAATGTACAGTATATTCTTTAATTAGAATCAGAATTAGTGATTAATAATTAAATTAAGTTTTTCAAGTAGTTTGGTAGTCTGATAGCTTGTTACCATTTTCTGTGTTGAACTTCTAGTTCACATAGGTAAAATTGTATCTACCATGGTTTCAAGTGACAGGAGGTTTCAAGATAAAGATTCGTTTTTTTTACTTAAAGCCAAACTTTGCAAACTTATTTGATGTCCAGTGCATCAGGATAAGTGTATAACGGTGTTAACTTGACACTGTTTTACACTTACCCTGCGCGAAAAGAAATCTGAGAGCCTCCCACTTAGTACTGATGAGAGCCATTGAGAGAAACTAGTATGCTAATGGGAATTGCACTGGATATCACTTAATGTATCGTATTTTTTTCTACCTATATTACAATACTATTCGTTACTATTCATTTTTCTTTGAAATGAATAAATTTATATTTTTTAAAACACAATAATAAAACAATTTTCAAGGCGCCTTATAGTATTATTATAATATAATATTAGCACAGGCTCCAAGACGCCACTGAACACGTGGATTACCTGAAACATATTATTTCCATAGCCGCCTTAATCACAACACTAAATGAGTAATAGGCCCAAGGCGCATGCCTTTTCGGTGGCAATTTTTATTTGCAATGTATATGGTTTTCTGTTATTATTAATTATTTGGGATAGAGCAAATTCAATGATTTAAGTATTTTATCAATTGAGAAATTTATTTGATAACTTAAATACAAGGGATATTATTGATCAGTTGGCCGAAGATAAAGCTTGGAAAATAAATAAGTTACTATTCTTTATTGTTTGCATTAAAGTTTGTTTTTGTTCTTAAATGTTTTTTAATTTTGATTTTTATATGGGTAATAAATTGATTTTTGGGAGCATCATTAAGAACGTTCCCCAAAAATAAGCAATTTTTGATCCCCTCCGCATTGTCCTTTTTCATGAGAACCCACCAGGGAGACATCCCTCCAAAAATATATATCCTTTATTTTCAGAAATTTAAATAATTTATAAGCAGATAGGCTAAATTTAATTTCAACATTATATGTAGTAGTTAACAATATTGTTTGAAAAATAGAGAAAAAACAAACATACATAATTAAAAGGATCAAATGGAAAAAATAGGAGACATGAAATATGCCGCTTACTTATTTACCATATATAGTATATAAAAAGGATAATAAAAAATTTAAAAAAATCATTTATCCATTATGTACAATATTTAAACTCGACTAACCTCCTCTTCTTATTGGACGATCCCTATTTTTTCTGACACTTTTGTATAACTGTCAGACAATCCGCTCCCGTTTACTATTCTGTAAATTTTCTTAATTTAAATAGCACACGGGAGCCAAATTTCTCAAGACGGCCCTGATTATTTCTAATTAATACATTTTAATGAAATAATTTTCATATCAAAAAATTTTTTTATCTTCTAATAAACATTTCAAAATTACAGAAATTCAGTTTGATATCAGATCACAAAGGTCAAAGCACTAAATAAAGAATACAATAATATAGTAGAAAATAAAATCAAAAACAGAACAAAATTTATTCCACAAAGTTACTAGCTATATAATAATTAACAAATTGCTTCTTCAGATATTTTTATTTTTTAAAGCATGAATGAAAGCTTCTAGTTTATCTTGAATTGCGCGGATTTTTTCTTAATTTAAATTCAATAATAATCTCAAAATTTTTTTTCCATACTCAATTCTTCGGCCAATTTCGCTCTTTCTCCTGTAATTAGCCGATTGAGTTTATCATCATCTATAAGGATGTTTTCTAACTGATCTTTTATGACTCTTTCTAATCGTCTGTCTACATGGAAAAATAATAAAATACTCGTTAGCAGAAAATAAGTTCATACTCGATAAAAATGGAAAGAGAATAAAAAGAAATACTGACATAAATAAAGTTTAAAAGGTGACGAATCAAAGAGAGAACCAAAGAATGAACAATTAATGACATGTCAAAATGCTAGTGATAATAAATATTACATTTTCGAATATAGTAAGACTAAAAAAAGATCGATTTGCGAACAGAGGTGTGATTTAATTATGATATAAAGAAATTGAAGGTCCTTAAAATGTCAAAAAAGTAATAATAACAGAGAGAAATTATTGAACAACAATATAAATGAATAAATAACCTACGCGAATATTAAATAAAAATTTATAAAAAGGTGATTCCTTAGTAGCAGCATAAATTAAAATATCAGATAAATAAGTAATATAAACCCTTGCTGCAAAGTAATAATTATATTGATGAAATAATTATTAGTTTGCAGCGAAAGCTTATTTTATTATTTACTTATCTAAAAATTTATCTATAAAATTAAAATGAAAATAAATCAATTCAAATTTAACCTGATTTTGAAGTAAATATAATTAACACTTTCAAAATTATATTGAATGTGTTAAAATATAAATATTACAATAAATTCATTGCTTCAAACTTTTAATTGAATTTGAATTCTGCTTATTAAAATATTTCATGATTTTCATGTTTACCAAAAGGGACTTTTTTCGAAAAAAAGATTTGTCACTTTTTTGTTACGTCACACTTGATTGGGAAGAGAGTATTCTATTACAATTTGTTATAATATGGAGACGGGGACAAAAAAATTCTCGTTGAGCATATAAAGCCTGTGTGCTATGAAAATACCTATAGCTACACAATCATCTGTAATAGGAAAATTTAAAAAAAGGAAAGAAACACCCTAATTTTTCATTGTTCTTGTAGATTTTTTACATGTTCACCATAATTTCTAATGCAAATGGAAATACGATTCTATAGATCTATGGAAACATTATCAAGCTGATTTTCAGAAATTTCAGCAACCATATCTGTTATTCTATCTTGCAGATCGAGATTTGGTTAAAAAAGTATTGTGCCTTTAAAAAGAAATCCAATAGAGTCAAACCCGTCTTTAAACTCACCTGTTAGAGATTTTCTAATCTAAAAACCATTTAACTCGTAAAGCAAATTGACAAGAAGCACCATATTGTTGAAAACAATATATTCCTATGAAATTTTTTCTTTCATATATACTTACAATTCAAAAGGAACACCAATCGAAATTATTTCACTATCACACCCTAAAATCCTCGAAAACTATTAAACTCAAATAGAAGTGTGTCTTTTGTGTTTTTATTGAGACTTTTTCTTGATATAACTCTTTATAAGTTCCTTAAAAAGTTTCCAGCACAGTATTGTAAGTAGATCACGGAGACGGATTTTAGTTACAATAGATACTGAATAACACCAAAGTTGTATGCAATTACAAAAAAACTCTAGCTTCACAATAATATTTTAATCTATACCAAAATGCGATGAGATTAATTCTGTTATAATATAAGTAGATATGTAAATCAACTTACTAGATGTTGTTTTTGTAAATAATCAATGTTTAATCAATACATTTTTTAAAATGACTGTAAAGTGATTTTTTAAAATTATTACACTTAAAGTTATAAAGTTTTAAGAGTTGAATATTGATTTCATAAGGAAATGAGATCTATTATTCAAGATCTTAAATATGAGTAATATATTAATACTGTTTATGAATATTCAGGAAATTATTTATTTTTCTTAGTTAATTCAAAATAAAGTGAGTTCAAGTTTTTTGAAGTAATAAAAACAATTTATCGCCATAAAAATATTTTTGAATACATCTTGGAAAAAATCTTCGAACAAATACAAAATAATTTGGTTTAAGAACAAATTTTTTAATAACACATACAATTTTGGCTTTTTTGTTCGGGTCTCAGATTTTGTATTGTTTCGCCAAAAATGTCAGAAAACTTAAATTAATTTTATTTGTAAAATAAACTTTATCGTCATTTACACGAAAATTCGGAACAGAATTCTCAAAATTTAAATCAAAAATTTTTCCGCCATTTTTTCACTAAAAATATCTTAAGTCTATAATTAACTTTTTATGGGAGTTAATCTCATCGGTGATTGACTAAGTGTGTTGAAAGTTTGCATGAATTTTTTATTGTGTTGTGTTGTGTATTTTTCTACCACTTTTTAATTTTCTATAGTGTAGGGTTGATATTTCATTGCACGTTCAAAGAAAAACATCAAGATGAGTATCTATTCTATTTTTGATATTTTTGTTATAGAAAGTTTATCTCAGCACACACAACTTGGTGTATCTGAAAATATATACAAATGCCGCATGTTTTCAAAATGATAATATGAATAAACAAACCATGATTAAGAGTTACATCAGCTTTCATATTATGGCCAAATAGTAAGTTCAAATTTATATTCTTTTTAATATTTTAATGTATCAGATAAGTGAATAATAAAATAAGCCCTAGCTGCAAGTAATAATTATATTGAAAAAAGTTATTACTTTGCAGCAAGGGCTTATTTTATTATTCGCTTATCTGATATCTTAATTTATACTGCTACCAAGGAATACCGTTTTATAATTTTTTAATGTTAATAATATTATTTAAATTAAAGTTTTTTATTTATTATGAATTTCAGGTTATTATGCTTATTTATTAAAAATATGATAAATACTAAATTTTTCTTTAAATATAGATTATTAAATTTTATCCTTCGCAAATAATTTCCTGAAATTTTTTTATATGATTGCAGCAATTTTCGACCATTCCGTGACTTCAATCAATCATTTTTTTATATTTGATTTTGAAACTATTATTTAACTTATAAATTGCGTTACTCAATGCTTTTCTTCTACATTTTCCATAATTTCCTGTATAATCTATCATCATTTTTCAAATTTCTAAAAAAGATTTCAATTAGAATTTGATTAAAAAAAATTATAATTGCATTGTCCCTTTTGCTCCTCTGTTACTCATGGAAAGGTTAAAAGTGATAAGGTACTTGAAATATCATCAAATTTCATATTTTTATAATTAAAAATGTCCATCATAAATGATTACTGTTTCGGCCGAATAAAAAATGTTATCGCGCCTGTGTGCGCGTCACTGATTTTTTGTTAGTTGAAATTTGAGATTTTGTGTGATTTTAATTTTACTCGCGTCTGTGTGAGCGTTATTAATTTTGGACTTAATTGATTTTGATTCTTTTATCAAAATCATTGTTTTTGTTTAATCGAATTTGTGGGAACTTAAATTTTGAAAAATTTGTTATTAGATTAATTATACATTCGAATATAATTTTGATTTTTCTTATTCTATGAATTGTATTGTTTGTTCGTAATAAATAATAAAGCGAAGTTTTATGGAAATAATGAATAACACTGAAACACTCGCCTTTCAAGCGGAAATCGCACAATTGTTGAGTTTTTTATAAAACTTTATTTCAACAAAGAAATATTCTTGCGTGAATTAATTTCAAATTATAACGATGAACTAGACAAAATTAGATACAGAAGTTCAACAGATATCTCAGTACTCGACGCCGCAAAGGAATTAATGATATAAATCATCTCAGATAAGCATGCTGGAACTCTAATAATTACTGACATTGAAATTGGGATGACCAATGCCGATTTAATTAATAATTCGGGGAAACCGTGGTAGTAAAGCGTCGTTCCGGATATCCAGCAACAAAAAACAACAATTACTGTCCATAATTTTTGTTCATTTGAGTGTATTTTTATTATAGGGCTATTGTGTGCAGTGCATGCGTGATTCTAATTTATTTGTGTACCCAAAAATATTTTTCTGCTCTTTTATCGCAAATTCACTTCATTTATAACACCCTTAATTTGTGTCTTAATTTCAAGTAGGTGTATATTTTTTCTATTTTTAAATTATTTATTTTTTTATTTTCGATAAGATACCAATTTAATTTCAAAGTTATCTGAAAATCAGATTTCCTCAATCAAATTATGAATAATTTATTCCATCTTAAATATTATAAATTTATTTTAAATAAATTCAATTTATTGATTTAAAATAATTTTATCATATTTCGCAAGGAATAACAGTTTGATTTGAGTTAATTGTTTAAATTTGATAAATTATTCATCATTCGATAGAGAAAAATCGATTTTCAGATAATTTTGAAATAATAAAATATGGTTATCATTAATAATATTGCTTCAACCATTTCATATATTTTGTTCCGGCTTCATACGATATTAATGTATTTATAAAACATCAAATGATTACTTTCATTATTGATAATATGCATCCGAAGAGCACTTGCTGAAGCTTGAAGCATTTTAGATAACCGCCAAAACATTACAACATCTCGACAATCAAATCCGCCGTTATCAACATCGTTTTGGTAATGATAGTAGCCTTTCATACAATCCTTTGCTATTGACAAGGACTGATTGTAAAGATGCTCTCGATATACAATGATCCAAGTTTCTTTTATCTTAATTCATCGAAAACTTTATATTTACATATATTTCAAAATTTAGAGGCCTATTAAATCTAGTGAAATTAGTAAAGTAATGTCAAGATTATATTATTCACATATGCCAGTGGTTCCTAACCAGTGTTCCGCTAAATTTAGATATTCATAAATATGTGCTATTTAAGAATTCAATTTAGTTTTTTTTTACATTAAAATGTTTTAAAATTGCAATTTCATGTACTTTTACAAAAAAATGCTTCGCGAAAATCTTGCACCTTCGTCCTTTGTTACTTAGTTCAAAAGAACCCAGGTGTTCCGTCAAAAACTTTGAGATAACAAAGTGTTCCTTCAATACCAAAAGTTTAAGAACTACTGACATATGCAGTGATTTTTAATTTTACAGATTTTGATTGATATTAATTGGTAATAAAAAGAACTTTATACTGTTAATGTACAATTTTATTGAAATAATAGCTTTACAAGTTCAGTTCTAAACAGCTTTATTTTATATTATAAATAATAGTTAATAACAAATCAAATAAATTAATAATAAATACCAATATAAAAAAATAAAAATCAATAATAAATATCAATACTACATATATATATTATTGATTTTTATTTTTTTATTGATATTTATTTTGTATGTATTATATATAAAAATAAATAATAATACATACAAAATAAATAAAAATTTAATTAAAAATAAATATAAATATAAAAAAATAAAAATCAATAATAATACAACAAATAAAACTTAATGAAAAAATCAATAATTATAAATTATTAATACTAGTTAATTACAAATAAAAAATTATTAATTAATAATAAATATTAATAAACAAAAAGAAGAATTAATACTAAATATCAACGCAAAAAACAAATATATTACTACGCAAAAAATAAAAATCTAATCAAAATAAATAATAATAAAAAAATAAATTAATAATAAATTTCAATACAAAAATCAATATAATAATACATAAAAAATTAATTTTTATCTGTTATTAATTATGATTATTGATTTTTATTAATAATAATCACAATAATAAATAATATCCAAAATATAGAATCAGAGAGATTATATCCCAATAAAAAATAAATGTAAAAATTATAAATAAAATAAAAGCAAATATAAATTCATATAATATTAAACCACACACAAGATTTAATAAATAAATGTAAAGTCACCTAATTTAACTGGTTGACGATTAAAATAATTTTTAAATAATTCGTAGAATAATTTTCCTAACATTTTTGGATCTTACTTGTCTTAAAATTTGACTTTGATTTGTTTCCATTTTAAACAAGCTAAAAGCCTTCTCATTACATAATATCTAGGCAATTTCATGAATATACTCTGAATTTAATTACAATTGCAAATGACCAATTTTAAATATCCATAAAACAATATTGCTATTGATTTATTTATAATTTTAATTAAAGCCTTATTTAAAATTTGCTGACGATATTATTTCCCTCTACTTATCCTGGACGGTAAGACCTTCGAATTAAATAAATTTTTGTGATTTTCCGAAACAAGATTGTCTACTCAAGAAATTAAGAGAGAATCAATGAATTGAAGATTTCTTTATGAAGCGCGAAAAATCAGCCAATACAAATGACAAGCTAATTCAAAACTCCAATTAAAATAATTCGATATTCCTAAAATTTATAATGATCGATTTTATTATTGATTAATTGAAATAGAAAAATCAATAATTGTGAAAATTCTGAATTAACTTACAAAATCGGCGTCAACATTGACTTTCTTCAGTTGCAGATTTCTTTTAATAGCCGTTAATTCATCTGGAGCAAGAACCATTTTGTGTTTCTAGACATAAATCAATAAATCTCAAAGAATTTCGATAGCAAACAAACAGGATCATTTTGAAATATGCTATTCAATTCATCCATTACAAAACTTCGCTTCTGTTGAATATCTGTTTTCGATGACCAACTCAACCAAGAGTTAATAACTCCAGGACCTCTGAGACTGTCTTTGATTTTTTGGGCTAGAAAAATTGCAATTCAGCAAGCTGCAAATGTATGAGGCTACTTTTTTTCAGTTGATATTCCAAAGATTTAACAAGAAATGCTACAGCAGTTTCCCAATCTGGTTTTGTTTTTATAGTCGCATCATTCAAAGCTTCAGATTGTATAATTTTCTAATATTAAATGTGACTTTCATCATCATAGTTTTTTACTAACCAGTGCCGACTGAGCTTTTGGATCCCAATGATATCTATCGAAACTTTCTTTGTATACTTCAGTTTTTAGTGGTTTGAATAAAGCAGATCTTCCGATTTATTCTCGTTGGTTTGTTCGACAAGTTTTAATTGGTTTATGAAAACATTCTCACCAATTTTGATAGTTTCAAGGGGTAAAGTTGTTTCAACCCACTTTTTAAGTTTAATGTCGATTGTTGTGTAATATGATCTAAATTTGTATCTAAGACATCTAAATTCACTATTTTTTGTTATTAAAAATGCCTTGATGCTAATGCAATACTTTGATCGGATACAAAAAAATTAAGATAAATTTAGAAACATTTGTTAACTATGTTCACAAACTTAATCGGATAAACTTTAATCAAATTGAATTGGTTAATTTAGAAAAAATTAAATTTTCTTATCATTTTTCACCATTGGTCGATTTTCAATTTCCTTTATCGTGTTTCTCTTTCAAGATCAATATTTTCTTTCATATTTATCAGCAGTTTTCGGTACTGCCTTTTTAAGGAATATATCACAAAACACTCAAAAAGTGTCGATAATAATTGATAATAAAATAAATAAACATTTTATTGATTTCAAAAATAAACTTATTTAGTTTTGCTTTTATTGTCGCTTTTGTTTCATTCATGTTAAATTTCTAAATTAATTTAATTTTTCTAATAGATTTTGCGTGGTGTATCCTTTTAAAGTTTCCCTCCACTTCAAAATATATGTGTGTACCATCAATTCAGGCTATTCAGTGTAAAGACAAAACAAGAAATCCATGGTTTCATCAAATGTATTAATCACAAATATCCAGCACAAATACTCAGCACTTTACATACACCAAGCGAAGTTCAGATAAATTCCCCTATAATGCAAGTTGAAACATAAATCAACTTATTGGAATTTATTTTTTTGTGAAAATTTAATGGATTTCTGCCATTTCTGAAATGGCTGCAAAGTAAGTTATTTTTTATAAAGTTTTAAGAGTTGAATTATGATTTTACAAGAAATTAAATCATTATTCAAACTTATAATTATAACTTTTGATCTACAAGCTCATCTATATTATTATTAATAATGCTTATAAATATTCAGGAAATGATTTATTTTATAACTTATTTTTCGGAAATTATTCAAAAGTGAGTTAAATTATTTTTGAAGTTATAAAAATTATTAATTGCATTAAATAATTATATATTTAAATAAATACATATAATTCGAATATGTACACAAAATAATTTGGTTTATGATTATTTTTTAAAACTTACCAATATAATTTACAGTTTATACTTTTTTTCGGATTTCAGGTTTTGTTTTTTTCGACAGAAATGTCTGAAAAATTAAGTTAATTTCAGTGAAGATGCATCCTCATCTACTCGAAATTTCATAGCAAAATCTCAAAATTTAAATTAAAAATTTTTCCTCATTTATCTTTCTAAAAATATCTCAAAAATGTCTATAAATTAATTTATTATAGGGGTTTTTCAACTTCTGATGGCTACGCCAAGCCATTTGAGACAAATCACCTATAATATAATACAAAAACCAATAAATTTATAGCATATAAACACACCAACTCACCTTGAGGTTGCTTGTAAAATAGTCACTGAGACAAACCTTACACTATAGAAACTCAAAAAGTGATAGAAAAATAAAATAATGCACATTAACACAGCCCATAATAAAACATGCATGTAAACTTTTAACATGTAGCCATCAGAAGTTGAAAAAACCCCTATAATAAATTAATTTATAGACATTTTTGAGATATTTTTTTTAAAAAATGGCGGAAAAAATTTTAAAATTTAATTTTGAGGAATCTGATCCAGATTTTTTTGAAAATGACATTTCTTCGTAAGATTTATTTGAAAATTGAAATTAATTTAATATTTCCATAGAATTTCAGACATTTCTGCAGAAACAATTCCATTTCACGATGATGAAGAAATCACATTGTACGATTTACAATTAATTTATTATTTCCATAGAATTTCAGAAATTGCTGGGCCCTCAACAACACCTGAGACTCGAACAAAAAAGCATACACTGTAAATTTTATTTATAAGTTATAAAAAATTAATCTTCTTATAGAATTTCGGAAATCGATAAAATAAGAATTATAAATGCCATGGAAAATAGGGAAGACTTTCCATTTTGGAAAATTATTAGGAATATCCAGAAATTCCATCAAAACTATAATATATAAATACAGGAAATTTGGGAAACTGTCACAAGGCAACATTGGTGGCAGTAAATCCAAAATTTCGGAAGAACATGGCAATAAACTACTTGATTTTGTCGAGAAAAATGTTTATTCTTCATTAGAGGAAATGAAGAACTTCCTAATCTCCGAAAATTGTAATGTTACCACAAATACTATTTCCCGTTTTCTTGGAAATCACTTAATAACCACCAAGCAAATAAGACTATCGGTCGCTGAAAGAAATTCAGATCGCGTCTTGGATCTCAGAATGGAATACACGACGCGATATTTAGAAGAAGCATTGATGGATTCTGAATTAATATATATTGATGAATGTGGCTTTAATACTTGGACAAGCCAGAAACTTGGAAGAAATAAAAAAGGTGAGCGATTATACGCCACACTTCCAACGAACAGAGGGCGAAATATGTCCTTGGCTCTCGCAAATGGAGTCAATGGTCCAGTCAATCATAAATTAATAGTAGGATCCTTTAAAAAGGATACCTAACAGATCTTCATCAACGAAATAACTTCAAAATTGAATGAAACTGGACATCGTTTAATCCACGATAATGCTTCAATTCATGGTGGTGCAATATCTCAAAATAATTTTATTGAACATTTACCACCATATAGTCCTTTTCTGAACCCAATTGAAAGTATGTTCAGTAAAATCAAATTCAATATTCGGAAATCTATATCAAGAGCAGGTGGATTCAGTTCCATGAATTTCCAATACAGATTCGATTTTCTGAAGGATGCACTGGATAACGAGCTGGTGAAAGAAGACTACAGAGATTTAACTAATTACTTTGTGCATATTAGGAGATTTTTTCCGAAATGTATAAAAAAATACATATTTTTGGAGATTAGTTATTGTTACTAACTTTATTTCCTAAACATTATTTAGAGTAATATATATGAAATAGTTGATCAAAGTTATATTTAAGAGCTTGAAATCATAATTCAACTCTTGAAATTTTTTAACATTAAGTTTTACAACTATAAAAAATAACTTACTTAGCAGCCATTTAAAAAATGACTGAAATGCATTAATTTTTTCACAAAAAATAAATTCCGACAAGTAAATTTATGTATCAACTTGAATTATAGCGGAATTTATCTCAATGTGGCTTGGTATACATGTTAAAAGTTTATTTGCATGTTTTATTATGGGTTGTGTTAATGTGCATTATTTTATTTCTCTATCCCTTTTTGTGTTTTATAGTGTAGGGTTTTTCTTTGACTATTTTACAAACAACCTCAGGTGAGTTGGTGTGTTTATATGCGATAAATTTATTGATTTTTGATTTATATTATAGGTGATTTTTGGCTTGGTGTATAAATTATTGCACTTGAGCCAAATAAACTATATATTTTCTATGTAGATTCATGTAGATCCTTACAGTCAAATTTTACGCTTTTGTTAACAGAACTTAAACTTAGTATTGTTACTTGTTTCAGTGCTAGTTGTATTAATTTGTAAATTATAGGTTTTCTATTTTTCAGATTATCAGTGAGATTTTTATTTTCTTAGTCATCTTTGATCAGTTTACGTTTTCTGTTAAACAAAGAGCAAGAAAAGATGCAGTCGTTCGATAGTTCCGTATCAGAGAAGACTGTAGGTTGAATGTAGCATTAGAGAAGACAATCACGTAATTTGAAAGTTTAGTATTTACAAATGAAAATTAAAGAAAACCTGAAAATGTAACGTAGAAGTATATTAAATGGATATTCCTTCATCAACGCAAATATATTCGATCATTTGCATATGCAATCGGAAGTCAATGGCAGCAACAATTATAAGTTACCTCATTTAGGCAAAGGCAAATTGAAAGACAGTTACTAAGACAGTTATCACTTCACCTTAAATGTGACATCGAGTTCGTCCAAGTAACTCAAGCAAACATTAGAATTTAGCTAAGTTTAGTAAAGCTTGTTGCTATATTTAGTGTCATAGTCAATTGAATTGATTTTAATTATTTAAAAAACTTAAATTAGATAAAGCAATTAAATAATTAAATAACAGTCTTCCATACAATATAAAAAATTAAAAGATCAATAAAACAATGCAAAAAGCGAATTTTTTTTCACTCTATTTTGTATTTCTCAGATTCTCTTCTAACACCTTCATATCTGTTCTTCGCTGAACCCTATTTCTTGAAGTGTTTCTTAATTCCAAAAAATATCTCATTTGATATTCACCAATTTTCCTTTTTCATCACCAGTAAGAGTAAAAAATTAATTTGGTTACGTTCATCTACTAAATTAGAATCAGTATTAAATCCTTGATATCCAAAATTAGCAAAAACGGGTGATTGATTAATAGCTCTGTGATGTTTTGTATTACATGCATATACCGTTCGTTTTAAAACATTGACCCAATTTCGAGAATTTGTACTACTCATAACAGATAAATGTTACTTTATCTAATTTAAGTTTTTAAATAATTGAAATGCAATTCAATTAACTGACAATTGAATTGACTACGACATGTGCTATATTTAGTACCTATATAAGTCGCTTTCTTCACATATTTATTCACCTCAAGTTACCATATAAGATTTTACGACAAGTTAAGAATATATTTTGAAGCAGTTTCTGAAAATAAGTGTTTTTATTTTAAATCAGATACTTATTTCGGGACGTTTGTTCTGAACTCTCACCATTAAAATGAACAAGTCTAAATAAAGGCTAACTGAATCAGAAACATAGAAAACAAAAGACAAAATAATTGACAATCGCTGGGGCTTCATTTTCATTATCAAATACTATATGAAAGATATGGAATTATCAAACGCCAAAGATAAACAAATATTCGGATGTTAAATAATAATCATATTCGGTATTTTGTATCTATGCAATAGATAAAAGAATTATTGTATTGAATAACCAAATAATTTTCGTGATAAATACAAATTAAAAAGAAGTAATATATGTTAATCAAAACGATTTACTACATTTTCTAATCTGATAATTAAGACTTAGAAATTGTAATTGTTTTGTTAATTGTGCGACAAAATGTGAGTTTAGAATTGTAATATAATTAATTACTGTTCTAAGTATTTTTAAAGGAGATACAGATTCATAACATTAAAGGTAAAGAGTTTTATTTTTTATGAAATTCGGGTTTTTGTCGAGACAGAATCATTGATTGCAACTATCTTCAATTAGAACCTTTTTAAATGTGAAATTTATTTAGTTAAAATTTAATTAAATAAATTATTAATATAAAATCATTTGTAAATTTTAATTACAATTACTTCACAAGTAAAAGATAACTGTCCACTTTGAAAGACAATATTTTTTAACGCCTCTCATTATAACAGTTTTTACCAGTTCGATCGTAATGGTTGTCACACATACTTGCTGAAATTCAATTGCTGCGTGGATATACTAAGATGAATTATAATGCAGAACTTAAATTTTTATTGATTTTCCGATTGCAAAATCACGAAAACTATTAATTTTAAAGAATTTAATATTGATTTCTTTTTATGTGACCACTACCTTCATCTGGACCAGCTTCACACCTCCCAATCTCATCTTAACAAACTGCAGCCACTTAGAAAGCTTCAGTTTCAACTTTGAAAACAACTGGACCAAATTGTCACATTATATTTTATATTAAACAAGGCAAAACTATAAGAAATCGACAACGAAAACTGAATTAGATAAATGACCGTAATGTAGAAGAGCGCATAGGATAAAGTTAAGATGACATTTATGTCAATTTTTGGGGTTAAAAGCTTAGAAGTGAAAAGCCAACCGATGATAAAAGTTGACAAATTACAAGCGTATAATATCCTTTTTTGGTGTTCCTTATAATTTATATTTCGGTTTATAAAATCCCAGAAATCAGCGTTTGATTAATTAGCCAATAATATTATTTGGTAATTTTATAATGCTGCTTTAATGACTTCGAGCACTTATAAAATTTAATATTTTTCCTTAAAAGGATTTTAGTATGAATAAAACAATACACCGAGATATGAATTCAATAATTAAGAGGTATTCTTAATCAGCATTGTCTAAAAATTAAAAATGTGGGTTCCAAAAGTAATAAAAAAACCTCATAAAAATGGATAGACTCAAAAGTATGATAACTAGAAAAGTCAAAATAAATTTCGCCACTGCTTTACAAGTGTTATTAAAATGGAAAAAAGCAGTACTGAAAATGTATGTTAAATAGTAAAATAAATTGATCTATAGTTAATATCTAAATGAAGATAAACGAAATTCTGTATTTGTGAAAAATTCTAAAGAATTACGGTTTTAAATTTTTAAATCTTGAAAATAAATCTAACTTTATTATTTTGATTTATAAATTTTAAATTTATTGATGAATTTCTATATTTTAGTTTTAATTTGAAAATTTAAGCTGAAATGATAATTTCCGAAACTTTTTTTGAAAACATTTGTTATGAAAAATATTTTTTGTAATTGGACTTAATTTACCAGATTTCAAAATAAATGAAGAAATTGAATGCAATTGTATGTATTGTAATTAAGAGTATTCATGCAAAAATTCTTAATATTTATGGTTTTCCATCTTTTTTAATAGTCCTGAAAACATATTTAATAATTTTAATATTAAAAATTCTATCATAATCTATAAAAAATCTGTCAGTAAGACTTTTTGGTTTTCATTCAATTTGTTTTCATTACGACTATACTGACTTCATAAAGAACACATTATCTGAAAGTTTGACATTGTTAGTTATGTGGAGATTTTTACTCACCAAAATGTTTTTTTCCTAAAAAAGGTAATATTGATTGTAACTTTCACTACTAATTTTACTAAATTTTAGTGATACTATTTTCCAGGTACTGTGTTCTTTATTATGAATGTAACATATTTGAAAATTTAGTGTTACATAAAAAAAATTGTTGATCCACATTCTAATGAAAATATATAATATTTATATAATAATAATTTATGTCGTAGTAATAAATATTAGTAAAATAAAAGATGAAATGAAAATTAGAGTTGCTTTAATAGTAATTGTAAGAAAAATCTGATTAATTACGGTTTTTAATTTTAAAATCTAAAAAATGTTATTCAAATTAAAATTAAGGTTTGTTGGCACGATTATTTTATTGATTTTATTATTGATTTATGAATCTTAATATTTTAATTGTAAATTTAAAATATTATATCATGAAATATATATTTTTAATACTTGCAACTAAAAGTAATATTTAATATTACAGCATCCTAAAAATTATATTTAAAAATGATAGTAAATGCTCATGATAACAAAATAAACAATCATACCCAGTAGATGATGAAAGCTGATGGACAGGGATAAATATATTTTCAAAAACGTCATCTTTGATTTGTTCCCATAACGAATCAGAAAGCAGATCTTGCCACTTATGAGCATCAATTAAACTGAATTTTTGTAAGTTATCCAATATTTCACCTTTTGCTCTTTCAAATAATTCAACACGATCCAACTCTCTAATTCCTTTAAATTTATGTTTCCATTCAGTTTCGAGATTAAACCTCAAAGCTTAAAAAGATGTTCGATAATATTAAGTTAGGATGTCTCGCGTACACATGTATTTTACAAATTGATCTAACAAGACAGGAAAACCTACCTTTAAACGTATCACACTGCTGTTCTACAGCTTCTTCAACCAATTCCCAAAATTTATCGGAAACGGCTTTGCTTAAATTGGCAGTCGTTAATTGATGCTGTTGCAAAACACCTTCGCGGAAAACTAATGATTTTTCAAAAAATGATTCCTCATATTTTTGAATATCTTTTATAGATTCATCCCTGTTTCCTAAGAAAGAAAAAATGAGAGCGGTTCTCATAAATTGGCTTTATGAAAAATTTTACGAGAGAAAAACATGAAATCGGATATTTATTTTTACAGTTTCATAATCAAAACTATAACGGCTTATCATAAACTTTGACCAATCTTATGAAAATTTTGAAGACTCATGATCATATTGCTGTTCGCATTTGTTTTGGTAACTGGTTTAAACTAATTTGAATGCATAAAGAATGTCCTATAGAAAAAAGTACTGTAACACAAATTATTGAACTCCTTAAAGAATTTCACAGTAATAAGATATTATATCAACAATCAGAGATGGAGATAACATTCCTATTACGAGGAAATATGGATGGAGTAGAGTCAGACTAGGGATTAAAAACGAAAAAGATAATTTAATTAAACGTCAAATTTAAGCATCATTCTATAATCTTGCATTCTCACATAGTTAAATACTAAATATCATAATCTAAATTAATCTGAAATTTTTTTTAAATTTTAGTTAATAATTCATTTTTCTAATTTAAATATGCGATTCCTTAAACCCGATAAAGCCAAGAACTAAGTGGAAATTCACGGTACCCAATTAGACCGTCTAAGCCCTGTCAGTGGAGAACTTAAACGAATTCAAGTAAATAAAATAAATGAATCTGTATTATTCTTTTTCAAAAAAATCACATAAACAAATTTCCTTTAGAAAAATAAGCGGTCTTTTCTAGTTATTTGTTCAAACTATTTTTGAGTCTTACTAGAATTTAACGTTTCTTAATTAGATATTCATGAATTTTTACAAAACATCTTTGTATGTAATAAACTCTTATTGGTTTTCAAAGATATGGCCTTATAACAGCCCAAACCTTATCCAATTAAGGCACTTTACTTATGAGTTTATGTCTATCGTAAATTCAACCGAATATATAAAACTTCTTTCAATTTAATTTAAGTTGTCATAAAATGGTTGTATTGCGGCTAAATTTATTTAAAATAAGTTTATAATATTTAGCATATTATAACATCTTTAAAAACAGTTAAATTGGATGAATAATTTAATTGAGAAAAGTCAATTTTCATATGATATTGAAAAAAAAAATCCGTGACGGTTTACTATACGCATCCCAAAAAAAATAATTAAATAATATATTCGATAGTAATATAGTATTTTTAAGGTTTAAAATAAAATTATTATTTAATTGATTTATTTATTATTTAATTATTTTTTTAGGATGCGTATAGTAAACCGTCGCCTAAAAATCTTATGTTATCGATTAAAATTAATAATAATAACTTAAATAATAGCGTTAATTACATCAATTCATCTCCACAGAAAAATAAAATTAATGGATCAATTGTAGAATCTTGACAGCTTCAAATTAGGAAATTTTAAAAATCAAAACAATTTATTCATAATGAATATCACGTCTTTGTTTTTTCTACGCCAAATGAATTCAAATAAGAAGTTATCAATATGTTTCTTAGTTCGATTACGTGGAAGAATTTTCATTTTTAAAGCATTGTTTGTTCCTTCGACGGTGTTTGTACAAGCACCTGAAATATTATCCTTAAAAGTTCTGAATGGTTAACTTGCAAACGCCTATAACCCAAATAACCTAATCTAGAATAACTCCGCCACATGTCCGTATTTATTATTGAACCCGCCTTTACATATTTTTGTATAATTGGAATTATGACCTCTGCTGATCCATTAACAACTTGAACTGCGAAAAATTTTTGTTCAATTCCGACTAAAACCCACACACCATCAACTCCATGACCTCGGTTGTATTTCCTCTTTCCCAGTTTAGTTTCAACAATTGACCGACCAATTGTAACATGTTATACTTCAATAGTGGAAGCCATTAATTGTCTGAAATGCCCATAAAACACAAATACAGTGTGTATTGGAAACCTAGTAAAAGAACTTTACTTTGAATTTTACATTTATATTTGATTAGTTTTCAGTTCAAATTATTAAATTTCAAAAAAAGTTTTTAAAATTCGTTAAAAGTGTAACTTATATTATTTAAAGATTAAAAAAAATTTAAACCGATCAGAAAGCAGAAAATGAATTTAAAATGCTGATGGTTTGTAACACAGGACATTTAAGATTGGAATGATAGAAAAACGTGTGAATTTTCATACTCAATCTTCTACCTTTACAAGAATGTGATGTACAGAAAAAAACCAAATAAATGCCATACCTCTTCATTGGTTTTTCACAACCAGAACAATAACCTGATGCATAGAAAACATTTCTTGACAGCAAATATTGAACACGTGATTCTTCTGTCGAAAATAATAGAAAAAAATATCGAACTGTAGAAAGGGGATTAATTAAATTGATTTAATATAACAATCTATACCAATTAGGAAACCGCTGTCAAAATACTATAATTCAACCAAATTATAGATTATTATTAACAATAAATAATAATAAACTTTAAAAAATTTTTATTGTCGAGAATAATTTAAATAAATCAAATAAATAACAATAAATAAAAACAATATTAATAATTAACAATAAAAAATAATAAAATTATTAACAATAAATAGTAATAATAATTAATAATAATGATAAAAAATAACCTTTTCCAGCAATTACTGCAAAATATCCCAAAGCTTTCATTTGGAATACTTTTCCAGAAAGAATATCTCGAATCTTAAAATGAACATTTTGAATTGTTTTATCCAATCATTTAATTACATATAATAATGAAAATATATTCATGAATTTACTTCATTGAAAAA
This sequence comes from Schmidtea mediterranea, assembly GCA_022537955.1. Classification (NCBI taxonomy): domain Eukaryota; kingdom Metazoa; phylum Platyhelminthes; order Tricladida; family Dugesiidae; genus Schmidtea; species Schmidtea mediterranea. Next base: position 267,561,809 of record CM039679.1, on the reverse strand, counting down.
CAGAATTTGATAACCAAATTAACATTTTAGATGTTGAAGATATAATATAATAGTAAGGTTTACCCGACTAGGATTTGACATTTGTGATTCCGCTAAATCGACTTTTGTCATGACGAAAATTGTTCTTTTTCCCAACGGATCCATAGATGAAACAAGGTCGACAATGCTACTTGATTCTGCGTCTTTGCTACCATCTAAACAACGTTTAGTTGAAAATCATACTAACAAATGTCTTCATACCTTGGATACATAGAATTATTGCATTAGGATTGCCCATGTAATGTTTTGCTAGAGATTGAACGGCATCCTTTGCGTCTGCATGCATTCCAGTAGTAACAGTATTGATAATACCAGGAAGATCGACTAGAACCATTCTGTAAACATTCGGACCTTGAACCGACACCGATATTGGTTGTTTGGATATTGTGGTTTTAGCGGCTAGAAAATTCATTCGCGCTTCTATTTCTGTTCTCAGGTCCGATTGACCTTTTTCAGTACTCAGATCAAATTCTGGACCATTTTCACCATCAAAACGAGCAACTGAATATGGACCTTCGGCTAATGTGACTTGCACTGGTGCACGAGTCATCATAACTCCAGCTCCTCGAGGAAAAAGCCGAGCTTGTGCAACCATTTCCAAAACGGACGTTTTCCCTGCACTTTGCTCCCCAACCACAACAACTCTTGGTAAATAGTCCTACACATAAATATTTCAACCGTGTAACCAAGGATTAGGTTACAGACTTGTGCATTATGACTCATGTCAAAAGTTCCCAGTTCATCCAACACATCGCTGTACATTTCGATCAAAGATTTCTAAGAAAATTATTAACAACTTATTATAATATGCTAAAATCCAATTGAGAATTCTATTCTTATGTAAGATCCTCATACTACTGCTAATAATAATTATAATATATCTGATAAGTGAGTAATAAAATAAGATAAGCCCTTGCTGCGAAGTAATAATTATATTTTTGAAAAATTTCGATTATTAAATAATGCTCTTCAGTTTCTTTTCTCACCGTTTTATACTTATAATAATTTATTTATATATATATATATATATTAATTAATTTTATATTTTTATATATAAAATATTATGTGTGTGATTGCAGTATGTTGACATCGCTCAGAATACGAAAATACATAATTAAATTCTCCAAGTTTTATTTAACAATTTTGTTTATATAATAAATTTTGAGAAAAACTTTTAAATCTTTTCAATGAATAAAAATAAGCATTTAAGCAACCTTAACAATTAAATAATTAATAATAATAATAATAATCAATAATACTAATATATTAATAATAATTGAATCAATAATACTAATACATCAATAATAATATTTGAATCAATAAATCTAAAATGCTAATTTAATATAGCTAATGAAGCAGCAATGAAAACAAGTGCGACAATAAATGAATGGAAATTATACACACAAAAATAACAACTGATTTCAATTCCAATTTTGATTGCACAATGTACAACACCGAAATTCACAAACATTGACAGCCACATCTTAAATCAGACTCATAACTGCCCATTTCTAACATAACTGATTTATCTAGAGGTCTAATATTTTTGTCCAATGTCGGACACAGGGCATCGGGGACTTCAAGTACACAAACATCAGTTGAAATTTTAACGGTTGCTGTAATACTAAAAAGAGATTTAAGATTTCACTGATTAAAAATTGGAATTAAAATCAAAAATACGATATGAATAGAAATATTACAAAATGCTATCAACATTATTGTTAGTTTTTATAATAATCAATAAGTCCAGAACTTTATTAATTGTTGTTTCAGTTGATTGGGCCCTTCCTAGTTCCTACCCCTACAGATTTTAATGTTTGTTATTGTATAGAAATATTTTAGAACTTAAATGGAGAAAAATATATTTAGTTACCTTCAATTTAGGATCTTTGCTTTTCTCTTGGAGTCGATTTATGAGGATTTGACGCCGTAATTCTTTGATTTCATTTTCTAATTTTTCCTTTTCTTTAGAATGCTGACTCTGAATTATGTTAAATATAAGTTCTATACGCGTACCCAATAAAGAGTAGTTTAGTGTTAAATTTCTGGATTATTTATGAGTATATTTTCAATACCGTTATGAATAGGAGAAAATGCAATGATTGATGGCAACATCTAATGATGACTTTCATGATGGTCTTGATTTAGGTCTTCCATTGATATTTATTGGAATTTAACACCAAAACACAGTAAAACGGCTTATTTAGTAGAATAAGTAATCGTATTTAAATTGAGTTAACGTTTTAAAATGTTCTATTTCATTGGACATTATCGATAGTATTGTTGGGATTGATGTAAAAATAAGAAAAAAAGAACGGGAAACCGAAAATAAACAAAAAATAATTACAATTTATAAAAATTTGAAAATTGATATTGATCGGGAGAAATGTGTAGGAATGAACGCAAATTCAAGAGAAGAACCAAAATGTAAAAATAAAAATTTAGTGATAGGTTCCCAGAGAAAGTTGGCAAGGAAACAAACTAATTCAAATTAATTAATCCCTTAAGGGAAAACCCAAGACTCATAGAGAGTCAAATAGTAAGGGAAGCCCAGGAGATTAGTAAAATGATTGGATTAATTTTGAGATATAGCATCAAATGCTGTACTTTGTTTTGGAAGCAACTAGATCCAAATTTCGGGAATAATATTTTTCAGAGAATTCATATAAAAGGAGAACGGCATAGAAGCTAGCCGCAATTGAAAACTAAATAAAGTGTTACTGAGAGGCAGACAAGAAAAGGTTGGTCATTGAACGATCGATTCGAGTATAATTTTATTACTATTGACGCCTAGAAAAGGCGATTCATGAAAGACAAAAGGAGTGCAAATAAAGAACAAGTTATAATTCTGTGTTCAAAATCAATAAACGTATTCTATGTTGGGTTTTGACTTATTAATTTATAGAGAAAGGACACAAGGAGTCAGGGAGTAACTGACCTGCTAGACAATAACCCAACAGTATGTATAACATATTTAACATCAAAATATCATAGAAGGATATTTATATTAATTTTTTATGTTTTATATACTAATCTAATATTCATTTTCAAATTTCAGATTTCAGATATTATAGTACTTTAAATTGTCAGTGGCGAATTATTGAAATTTTAAGTGTTAAAGAATAAATAGGAAATTAATTTGTATAAAGTTCATGTCACTATCTAAATTGAAAACTACTAAACTAATCCATATCAACAACAAGCGACTCTGAATTGTATTGTCGGGGTTATGCAGAGAATGCGAAATAAAATATTAAAAATTATAAATCATCAAAATCAATGAAAAATTTAAAAAAGTAAAAATCAATATTTATCGGGGTAAAAGTGGTAGCCGATGGCAAATGAGATTGTGAAACATAAACAATTTCAAATCAATTAGAGGGTCATGGAAGGGTCTGGGACAAACAAATTAATTAAGTTTCATAAGGACTTTTTTGTTTTTCACCTCTGATTTCTTTATAAGTGACATAATATTTTCTACAAAATTTGACTATGAATCAGATTTATTTAAGATATAAATCTGATTCATAGTCAAATTTTGGTAGGAAATATTAATTAAGTTTCAACGAAAGCCATTAATCAAAGGATACCCAACAAATTTTCTGAGTATCTTGTTTTTACGAAATTTCTGGTCATGCAAAACTTCTCTAATTTTACTGTGGCAAGATGCACTATCAATTACCATAACAACTGGTTCACTTTTGCATTTTCTTTCTTGAAAGAACCTCTTTTATTTCATAATAAAAAAATCCAACCGTGCTTATGCAGCCTATAACACGAATATTAGCACCTTTTCAACCAGCTGCTATGGTGGTGCATCTTGTTCCCTTCAATGATCTGCCCTGTGTTCTTGAAATATGAATGTTTAAATTAGTTTCATCCACAAAACAAAATAGGTTTATTTTAGGACTAAAATTCCAAAAAACATTCCACAAACTCCTTTCGCTTTTGCTTGTTCCTAGGGGATTTTCCTTTTCAGGTTTTATCTAAAATATTTTAACGAATAACAGAGTATCTAAATGTTTTGAAATTGTTGTTTTTTTCTTCAAATGCTGCACTGAGTTCCGTTAATATAATACGACAGTTTTTTTCGATCATTTCAACAATCATCTAAATGAATTTCAGTAATTTTGCTAAATCTTTTCCCTGCTTGTTTTTCTATGGATTATTCCTTAACTATCCAACTATATGCTATAGATTGTGGAACGTTAATTGTACGTCCAAGTTGTCGCCAGTCTCCATCCATATTTGGCACGGCAATAAATTGGATTTTTTAGATTATTTTTCTAATTTTTTAATTTCTCCACATATTTTGGGTATTTCAATTTTGCTATACTAACATATGTGAGCAATTGCAATTCTAATGTTTAATTTAAACTATTTGTAGAAAATCAGGCTTACTTTTTTCATTTTAATTTAAAAAATTCTCCTATTGAAATTTACTATTCGAATATTGAAGTTTACTATTCCACTTTGAAATTTACTATTTTCATTTTGAAAGTGAAAAGATTACATAATATTTCACAATTCACAAACCTTCAAATTGATTTTTATGATTTATGATTTTAGTTTTTGCAAATTTTTTCTTAACTAATATTGGTTACAATTTGTCAAGTTGCGTTAAATTACGTATTTATATGTTAGTTATTTTGCTAATATAACAGATAAGTGAATAACAAAATAAGCCCTTGCTGCGAAGTAATAATTATATTGTTGAAAAAAGTTTCGATTATTAAATAATTCTCTTCAGTTTCTTGCAGAATTGTTATCTTCAATGATAAAGTACCAAAATACGTTCTGATTTTCATTAAAATTCACTTTTTTTTTGTTTTTAATTGAATTTAATTAAAAAAAATTTTCTTTCTTTTAAAATTTCATTATATTAATTAAACATTTCTAAATATGAAATATTACATTTTCGACTTTTTTTATATATCGAATTTTATTTATTAATTTAATATTTAAAATTTTTTCAATAACTTGTTTTGTTTATCCTTCTTAAAATCTTTTTCTTTCTACAGATTTTAATATAAAAATATAAAATTCAGAGCAAATCAGTAAACTGTTCCTGAGTTTTTAAAGTCTATGAAAGATGCAAAAAATAGCTTTCCTCTTAAAAACGAGAAAAGTTCCTAAATACCCTTGACCAAAAAACTATTCCACCTTGATTTCCATTTCCTTTTTGTTATAAAATCTTTTATATATATATGAAGGTTTCCACATCATTAACCCTTAGTATGACGCATAAATTACACCATGTAGACTAGGATTATTCGGGGTCAGAAAGTTAATTTGAATGAAAATTAATTTAAGAAGTAAAAGTCGATTTGAAGGTTAATTTATAGCCAATAACATCAAATGGACGTTTTAAATCTCATAGCAACGGGGAGAGGGGGAACTTACCAGAACGCTCTCAATACACTACTACATTGCTTCTTTTTAAGGAATTTTTTAATTCTTCAATTTTTCTCAGTGTTTTTTTGATTTTTTTATCGCAATTCGGCTAAGTTTTATTTTTTTATAAGGTTCCCTCTTAGTCACTTGATTCGAATTAACCGTAACAGTTTTAATTTTTTTGTATTTTCTAAATAATTTTGTCTTGAGAATCTTTAATCGATTTGAAATAATAATTTTCGCACTCGCGTTACATTTGCATAATTCCCAGCCCAAAGGATTTCCAGGTTGCAAGACGGCTCGATAGTACATCATGGAAACTAAAAGCACCGGAAAAACGGGCACAATTCTGCGTGCCGATTTTTTATTTAATATCGTAATCAGAAATTTAAAATCAATAAACTTTATTTTCGTTATATTTTCTTCCGTTTTTGATTTATTTCCACAAAAATGGTAAAACTAATTTAAGTGAGAGAAGTTTTTAAACATTCTTTAAAAAACAAAAAATCATTTCAGCAATGTTTTAGCACTTATATATATATGAACTTATGAACCTATTCGATTAGATTAATTTCGATTATTCCAACATAAGCCTTTCATTCCTTCGCTAATATAAGCACCTGTTATAAAACGGCTGCATTGCATATACTAATGTAATCATAATTTCGGAATCAATTAATTTATATTTAAAATGAAATTGATATTAATTAATCAATTGCTAAATTATTATTATTATTATTATTACATATGAAAAACATAGAGAAATAAATAGATTAAATCTCATTAATGGAATTTAATATAATTCCGGTAAATTAGCATTATTTCAACCACCATTTTTACCCTTCACCACATTATAAGATAATCATAAATTTTATTATCAAATGAAAATTATTAACAATTAACTTTAAATTGTAAATTAAAATTTAATTCGAATTATTTCAAATTGTATTTACTTGCATCTCAAATAATTTCGCTTCATTATTGCCTTCTTTTTTATTTTCAAAAATACTTATCTATAAATAAATTGAAAAATAAAATCTGAAAGTTAAAATTATCTTACTTTCATAACATTATTATCAAATAATTTATTAATTTGGTTATAATTATCACTGTGAAAAGAAACATTAGATAGCAAAAATAAAGGTGACGGTAGAAAATCTGAAATGTTTAGCAATCAATGTTAAAAAATTGAGAGTAAAAAAATACAATTGTAAAAATATTCTTTCATTCTCATACTGATTTTCAACTGAATTTTTAAATAATAAAAGTTTTGAAATAGAAGAAAACTTTTACTTTTTCAATTTGAAATATCTGGTAAATATTATAAAAAATATCATTAGATTTGACAGAAACATTATCATTGAAATAAGAAAAAGTTGGCGGTTTATTTTTGAAATTATCAGAAAAATATTTTTTCTAAACATTATCAATTTAATCTGATTTATCAAATAATACTACATTTATACAATAGATAACCATTCCGGTAGCAGAAATTACGAATAAATATTTTAAACCATATTCATTGATAAATAAAGACTTTGATTGAATTGGATTGACTTTACTATGAAAACTTTTTTTTTGATAATTAGGAAACCGGTAAGAAAAATAATGGACCGGTAACATTATTAAATATTAATAAATTATTATTTATTTAAAAATAACGAGAAAAATTAAATTGAATTGTTGCCATTTTTCAGATTATTAAAACTCAAAAATTTATCATAAGTCAAAAACTTTCTTACTTAAATGTTTAAAAACAAAAACCTTAAGAATTCTATCTTTCAGCATCTATTGAGTTATTTCAAAATAAATAAATTAATTAAAAATAATACGCTGAAAGCATTTGTTGACCACATTTACCAGTCAATATCAAATATGAAATGAGTGAATTTGTTTAACTGTTCATAATTATACAAATAGTTGTAAAGCTTACTGTTTTTAATAGTCAAATTTGCTTTACAAAAAGGGTAGAATGTTTTGATATACGTAGGTTGTTGCGTGACGTTACCTTGACTTAAATGTTGTGGTGGGTTACTGGGTGTTGAAATTGGTTTAAATTTCCTATGATTACCTCGGTAACGCCATATAACACTTAAGTTACCACTCGGGACCCGTTGCTAAGCAACGTTGGAAATGTGTTCGAGTGGGTGGATTGTCCGCAAAAAGTGAGCGCTATTACTAATGCTGCAATTGCTCGGACAATCCCAGGGTCCAACGAGCTGTCGTTAGAAGACGCCTGCTCGGTTTTTTGATGATTGGTCCACCTTAGGTTGTGAATTTTAATGTTGGAGCTTGATATGAAATAATAGAGATTCTACCACGATTTGGACTAAAGCACACATAAGGTTGATGTAATTATACAACAAGACATGTGACATTTACAGACGACAACACATTGAAACGTTATTTCGGCCCGTTTAACAATCACGCGGCTCGGCGCCTTGCACGTTCTTTGCGTCCTGGACGATAGTTGGTGGTTGTTGCTGTAACAGGGGTTGAGGTCAATGGTGGAGTGGCCACCGACTCACGGTAAGCTAACTGAGTCGGGGCAAAAACGAGAGGGTAAGTCACGGCCGCTCCTTCCTGACTGGCGGACAAGGCGACCTCCAACCCCCGTATTTGCATTTGGAGATTTTGATTTATTTGTTTTTCATCGGCCCACCCTTTTTGAGCAGCTGTGAGCCTTTGGTATAGCGGTTTGACCTTAGTCGGGTCCACCCAGGTAGCTTTCGTTTGGTGAATTTCTCGTGTTAACTGAATTATTTGATCGTATAAAGCCTTGTTGGTCTGTTGGGCACGGGCCAGTTCAGTTCGTAGGATTTGGAGAGGTTCCATTTCTGGGGATAATATATATTAACACTTTTATTACTAATTTATAATTCACAAGCATGCGATTAATGTAAAACATAAAATGGGAAATTCTTATCCAGAAATCATCGAAATAAATGAAAAACGCATCTCAAGTGTAAGGTTCTATTATTAAACAACAAAAAAAATTAGTAATAAACTGAGACGGTTAATGTTGGCTAACTCGAGGAAGTAAAGCATCCTCGAAAAACTTCCTTACTCCTTCTTCCGGAGAGCAGTTCGGGATCACGAACACAGGCCGCTTTGTATTCCGGGCCGGTCTCGGAGGTGGTGGATAGGCGTCCGCGAGATCGTCCTCAACGTTGGTCAAATATTTTCTGGCCCGATCCACCGAGGAGTTGACGAAGCGCTGGTGGTTCAGGAGGTGGTGCAGAAGTGCCTGGGCCCGCACATGGATATCATGGGCCGGACTTGGGTCGCTGCGTCGGCCCTCCTTCTTGAATTGTCCCATCGTAAGCTCGGAATATCGCTCTTGGTTGGCGCGTCGCCACGCTTGTCGCCATTGGTCTGCGACGTGAGCAGTGACGTAAACGTGGGATCCCGATTGTTCTGAACGAGACAATAAATTAATATGGATTGCTCGAAAGGTCGTTTTATTTAACATCCGTCTACTCGGATATATTTGAGGCGTAGTGTTGGGTCAGCGTCTAACAGGGGAAAACTTAACTGGGCCACGCCGAAAATTAGGAGTATCGCGATAATGGGACTCGATTACAAGGGACTAGCACCAGCACAAATACGGCATAGCTCTAATTTCAAACAAAAACTTAGAATAGCTGGACTACTCAGGGTTCCTGTGAGTTCAAAGGAATATGCCTGCCGTACTTCGGTTTAAGCTCACGTTCATGTAGCAAAACCAGGGAGTTATCTTTGGAGTGGTTCGACGGAGTATCACCTACAAAGTTTTAGGGCAGAAATATTTACAAAAGAAAAAAAATCTTTAAATGATTTGACCGGTTGTAGATGAAACAGTTTTACTGAATATGATTCCAACTTAGGGAGTCTGGAATGAATAAAATAATTTAGTCGCTCAGGATTCAAAATGGAAATTCTAAGATACCTGAACTATTTTAACTGGTTAAAATTTTTGAATGGAAGAGAACTACGGTGTACGAAGTAATAAAATTGGTTTATGACGTTATAATGGGAAAGCTTGAAATACGTAAAATGATGCGATTGAGAAAAAAAATCTAACATGCAAAACCTCATAATTAAGTTATAATTCAAAACGTAAACTCCCAAATACGTGGCATAATGTAATTGATTTTAAAAAATGTAAACTCCAAAATACCTAAACAAGAAAAAAGAATGTGATTGATTCTAAAATGGATAATATCGAAAATGCATCACCTAATGATTGATTTATAATTCCAAATGTAACATTTAAAAATACGTAAAATAAGGTAATTGATTCTAAAATGATAAATACCTAGAATGCATAATTTAATAATTGATTTATAATTCAAAATGTAAAATCAAAAATACGTAACATAATGTAATTGATTCTAAAATGATAAATACCTAAAATGCAGAAGTTAATAGTTGATCTATAATTCAAAATGAAAAATTAAAATACGTAAAATAAGGTAATTGATTCTAAAATGGGACAAATCTAAAATGTACAATCGATTAATGGATTTAAGGTTCAAAATGTAACTTTTAAAATACGTGATGTAACGTGCTTGACTTATAATTTCTAGGATGGACAGGGGGAACCGAATAGAAAATATGATCTAGTCAATTCGGGAAAATTTTTTGTAATATTGGAAAATAGTTCCGCTGTGTCTATCAACTAATTCCAACTCTCGGGGTTTCTAAATGGCAACAACGGTGTTTCAATGGTGTTGCCAAACGGATAAAGGCAATTGTGCGGCTTCGGTTCTTAATCTCCATAATCATCTACTCATGGATTACATATCTTAGTAATTGGGGTTTGTTGAGGTTCAAGCATCTCATTCCGGGGAGTTGCATGAGTGACAATGAGTTCAGGATGCTGTTCTGAGTTAAGGCTCTGGGTCACGGAACTTGGCTGGCTTATAGGCAGGAGTATTACGGGTTTTCTACGGCTTATTCAACAGAAAAAGGTCGTCAAACTTTAATAATGTAAAATAAATGATTTACCTATGAGTTGCTCCTCGACAGCGACGCCTCCTCCTGGGGTCCTGACTGTAGTGCATTTTCCTGTTGAATCTTCTTGTGGGTTTATTTTAGAGAAAAAAATTTTTTTATCCTTCTTACAATTTCCGTTGACTTGAAATGAAATCCATTAGTCTGACTCGCCACTATATGTAGCATTGGTGTGTCATATTGATTCGTGAAAAGTTATGCACACCGATCAGCGGCGAGTGTGTGCTGTAAAGGTCATCCCCGATTACAATTTCTGGTTAATCGGGGTGTGCCGTCGGGAGAGTGTGCATGTGCCCGACTGGTTCATTACGGGCAGGCGTGAACATCATCGATTTTGACAATTAAATGTCGAACACGACCTATGCGGTAAGTACTGGAATTTTCTTATTACTATCTTATTTATTGTTTTCAGTACATTTGCGTATTGTCCCGGATAAATTGTCACGAATTTACAAAGACCACTCGCTAAAACTTGGGCTCATTTTTTATATCGTAGGGAGTCTTAACTGCGGGTATGGAGGGATTGAATTTTACGAGGTAAGTGTTACATGTTCATTTTTGTAAGGGTTTTTACTTCTTGGGTTTGTAGATCTCTGGCAGGATATTATTTTGATGTGGGTCGAATCGAAAGGGAGGCTCATGCGAACGAAAATTTGGAAACCCCCCTGTGTGGTTGAGAGGAGATCGTTACCGGTATTTATTTCATATTTCCTTTGCTTGAAATTACAATAGGTGTAGGAAAGAAAAATCGATACTTATTGATCGGAAATTCGATATGTATTTCCTCATTCTACTGTACCCTTTCGGCTGCGGAATGCTCTCCAAAACCCCCCAGAATCTGGTTTCAGACTGAAATTGGAAGTCGTTTCGATGCGCTTGCTCGTGGATTTATTTGCTATGATGTTGAATTTATATATGTTTATGGCCAGTTTAATTATATTCTTCCTATGCTTTTGTCTTATTTCTGGCAGATGGATGTGACGTAGTGTTTTGATAATAGTTTTAATTTACCGAGATCATTTTATTATTTAGGGTCAATTTTGGTAGTCAGGTAAAATAATTCTAATTTATGACAAAAATAAAGTCCTAGTATTGACTCGATGACAGAAAGGGTTCTTAATGAGCGATTTGGTACCTACTCTAAGGTTTTCCTTATCAGTGCTGATGACTAAGCTTGGGTTTATTGTGGGATGTTTTCCCAATTAGTTTATTTGTCGCTTGTTCGCAGTTCAGTGAGGTTCATAAGGACTATCTAACTCTGTGGTTCAATTAAATGGGTGATCCTGAATCATTCCATATTCTACTCCGCTCCTACAGTTTGATCCTAATAATTACCTAGTGACAGCATGGCTTGTTATTGATTTGAATGTTTAGCAACGATTTCAATTTAGATTCCCGTTACCTTTCCCTGGTTGACTTTAGGCGCATTGTGTTCATATTATATTTAATGAGTGCCCACTGGACTTCTAGGTGTGGTAATTTTGAGCCGTATGTAGAATAATTTAGGTCGAATTTACAGAAATCGAGAAACGAGGAAGTAGCCAAAAGACCCTTTCCTTATTTCTCCTTTCTTCTATACGGGAAAATATTGACGTTCCGATCCCTGCGTTCCGCACTCCGGGTCTTCACGGGCACAGATCATCGGCGATATTCCACATACTTACACAAATCTGAATAATGTGTTGATTTTACTGACTTGTGATGTGTCTTTGGCTGTGGGCCGGAAAAATTTCGACATAGATTGAAAGTAGTTATTGAAAAACAATTTTAGATATAAACAATTTATTAATATTAACCAACATAATAATTACTTGTCCCAAACGTAAATCATAATAATACTACTCTCTCCACGCCGACATCCAAGCAGAGCTCTGTCGAGATTGCGAGGATGCGACGTGGAGAGAGAGTTTCAAAACAAAACTCACACTTACAGAAAATAGATTTTTAAAACTAGTCGAAAATTTCAAAAATGATTATTTTTATGTGAAAATGCATCGGTATATATACCTATTTTTTGTCCCTAACCTCGCGTGTTCTTTTTGATTTAGTAAAACAAAATTCGACCTTGGAATTTTCTAGTATATTCTAATCTTAAATTTTATTATTTTGCAATTTTATTTGATAATTTTTTATTTGAATTTTTTATTGAATTATTTCTAATTCAAATTCTTTGATTTTAATTTCATTTTCATGAAATTTTCATTTTTTGCTAAATTATCAAATTTCGGTCGAATTTGTTGGGTTTTCGTGTTATGTTTATTTTTATTTTTACATTGTTGCATTTTGTTATTATTTTAATTTATTTTTATGTTTATTATTTGATATTTTATTATCTTTTTTTCTCATATTTGATAGGGTTTAGTTGATATTTTAATAAGTTTGAATTTAAATTTGCATGTTATATTTGCATGTGTGTTACAGATTCATTTAAACATTTGCAAGGCCGTTTGTGTTCTGGCCCAACAGTTGCAAAGTTGGTACTGTAACAAACGGGCAGCTACAAGAAAAATTTGAGCTCCCACAAAAGAGCTGGTAATGCAATAACACACCTCGGGATTCAGGTCTACCAGTGTAAATTAGATGTGCGATTTTTTTCTTATCTGGTCCTTTCTCATTATTTTTTTAAACTTTAATCATCTACATTTGTAGTGTTATTAATATTTAGGACAACAATTTTACCTGATTTCTTTAAAGACACTTACATTCCATTTTGTTTGTCAAAACTAGCAGATGAAATTAGCTCGTCTTGGTGAGTTACTGAGTTACTCAAAGATATAATTAAACAGGGATTATAATCACAAATTTTTTGTTAACCATAGCAGTAGTAAATTCATCCATATGAACACCGTCAAAACTTTATCCAACTGGTGGGTTACTGGGTGGCGATAATTAAACTATATAGTTGTTACCCAGACAACCCCACATAAATATTCTTTTGCTTGCCACTCGGCACCCGTTGCTAGGGAACGTTGGAACTGTGTTCGAGTGGGTAGATCATCCGCAAAAAGTGAGCGCTATTACTAATGCTGTAATTGACCGAACGATCTCTGGGTCCAACGAGCTGTCGATAGAAGACCTGTGCTCGCTTTCGATTTTTAGGTCCCTTTATACCGTTAATTCTATCTTTCCTATCCAAAATTCCCATACACTTCTCATCCACAAATGCCAATGCCCTCATATTACTTTCTGCGATTTAACACTTATCAAATTCCTTAAACAACATTTAGATAACAATGAATATATATTTTAGAAAAAAAACAACACATTTCGATACGTTAATTACGGGTGGTTTAATATTCGAGCGGCTCGGCGCTTAGCCCGCTCTTTACGTCCGGGTCGATAACCACTGGCCTTCGGTGTAGTCATTGGATCTGTCGTTGTCTCTCAGTAGGCTAGTTGGGCAGGAGCAAAAACGAAGGGATATGTCACTACCGCTCCTTCTTGGCAGGCTGACAATGCTACCTCTAGCCCCTTTATCTGGGTCCCCAGGCTTTGATTTAATTGCCTTTCTTCCGTCCAGCCCTTTTGTGCTGCCGTGAGCCTTTGATAAAGCAACTTTACTTTCTTTGGTTCTATCCAGGTGGCTTTTGTTTGTTGGATTTCTTTTGACAACTGAATAATCTGCTCGTAGAAATTTTTGTTGATTTTTCGCGCATGCTCCAATTCCTACTGTAGAATTTGCAGTGATTCCATCTCTGTAAACAATGAAGTTAACTTTGGTCTACAAATCTTAAGTTATTTAATTAATCATACAAATATTTACGGTACTAAACAAAAAAAAATCTTGGAAAGCAACTAATCATTTATTTAAACCTAAATTTAATTTCACTAATGTTATTGTAAGTTTGAAATCCGTATTCGAGTCATTAACGGAATTGAGGGTTTTGATGATGTCTCTCAACACATTCGTCAGGAACCGGCTGAGCGTAAGAGCGCTCATGATACACAAAGACCGGTCGTTTTGTGTTTCGGGTACGGCTGGCACGGAGCATCGGAGGAACGACGACACTAGCTTTCATTCGTTCATCAGCATGATTGAAAGTGGGGCTGTGCGGCGGTGTGTATTCGTCGATATCCGCAATTCTGCCGGACGCTATGTCCTCCTCCATATTTGCAAGATATCGCCTGGCCCTGGCTACTTGGAGATTGACCTGGCGTTGGTGATCCTCGAGCCGAGAGAGGAGAGACCGGGCCTGTTCGTACATTTCCTGGGCCGGATTTCGGCCACATTCTCGTTTTACCGCTACGAACGGTAGCTCATCATTCTCTACTTGTCGCAAGGCATTCCATCGGGACTCTCTCGGTTAGGCCATGGTGAAGCTCACATTTCACATGGCTTGTCGCCATTGATCAGCAGCCTGCGTGGGGAACCGGATAATGGCTCTCGATGAGTCTACAATTCGATTACATGAATAGATTCTCCGTATGTTCGTTCAAACAGTTAAGACGTTGTCCAAGAGTCGAGATTGTTTATGGGGTTTTCACACTTATGATTATTTTATAGCACGAACTTAAAAATGCGGGTTTGTAATCTATCTATCGGGTTCACCTACTTACAATCTAATTTACAAGATATAACTAAATTAACACTGTGATTGTAAATTTACCCGATTTAAGCTATGATGAATTTGAATTAAATATTAATCGTATGCAGATGTCTGGTATACTTTTATTCAAACTAATAAATGTAGTGGATTATTTGTATAAAAAGAATTATACGAATTTTGTTTAAATTAGCTAATTTATTAAAATTTGTTGCATCTTAGGTGACGAAATTCGCCGTTGCTCGAGAAAATTCAAGCCCCTCCTTAATTTCTCGATAATTTGGTTTCTTTGGACCTTGTTGGACGTGAGTAAAATCGTTATATAAATACATTCATAGTTTCTCAGTTTATTTATAGAGTCGCCTTCCAAATATATTTCATATGAGATCGCTATTTTCAGCTGTTATTTAGTCAGGTTAGAATTTGGATTTTATAGAGAAACGATGTTTAAAATTCCTAATTTCACATTGTTAAATTAAACATAATGAAAATGCTTGGGCTGTTCTTATGATCTATTATCTATTCGTTTTCGAGTTGGGGCGTGTTTCTATGTCGAACAAATGTTTCCACTATCGTCACCTTTGGAGTTCCCATAATCGCCCAAGCTCTCCCCAATCATTTATTCCATTCACGGTGTAACATGTTCATGCTCCCATACTCTCATACGATATGGTACTGATTTATCTTTCATCATTTCCTAAAGTAAGTGAAATTCAAAATTTATATTCAAAACGATTCAGAGGAATTTTCCTCATTTAATTGAAATATATTTGGAATTCTACTCTTTAGTTTTTGCTAAATAAGAAAACATCATAACCTAAATAATGAAATAAAATGATCAAGAACAATAATAATAAATATTCATACGGAATTGACATAGAGATTTGTAGTTAATCCCTATATAGGTTAACGAGTTTTCCGGCCGACAATTATTATTGCTTAACTAGTTAAATAAACACAAAAATTGAATTAGGAAAACTTCAGTTGGTTAATCGAGGTTTGTCAAACTAAATCTGGGTAATTCGACTTATTTCTGTTGTCAAAGGTTGGCTATAACTACTATTCACTGGGATCAAGTCGGCCGTCAGTGCTGCGGTATCCTTAGTTAAGACTCGGAGTCGTTAATAATAAATTATGAGAATAAAATATTTACTTGTCGGACGGGACCTTGGGTTCAGGACTATGTCGTCGTCTGGGATCCTATCCATCATATTCTTATTGATTTGGTTCTGGTGATTATACATTTTTAAATTTCTAAAATTTTCTGTTAGCATTGATCGATCAGTGATTCTTATACCAGTTTATATGCTCCGGGGCAGGAAAATTTCGTCTACCCCTATCTGTGGTGGATTTGTTGGCCGTGCATGCGTGGGCGCGTGGGGTGTAACGCCTCATCCACTCTCATTACCATTGTATTAGTGGAATTTTGTGTGCTTGTGCATGGAATGCTTATTGATTATACGCGGAAATGTCAATGTTCACGCTATTCTCGGTGTGCTTAGAAGGATGACTGTAACTCGATAGACACACCCTGGTATTAGTTGGTGGTAGAGTTTTCTCTAATGTACTAATGCCCTCATGTAATTTAGTTCGTACCGGTGTGTCTTACGTTTGTAATGGTTCAATATTCTAGTAGGTAATTGATTTTATTTATTTCCAACTAAATTAATGGTTAACTTTTCAGTTGATTGTCGTCTCATGGATTTAGCTCATCGGGGTAACAGTATTGGAGCTACACAGATATGGTCGTATCCTTCGATTTACTTGCTAACGACATTTTAAGCGAGACAAGATTGGGTAATATTTTACGTGAGTAGGTAACTATGTTAAGTTAAGCTTAATTTCTTTTCAATTAGGAGGGACTCTAAAACATGATAACTGTGGTCATTTATTGGAGTTAATGAACCTAACGATGACTCGACATTACCGATTAGTTGTGGTTAAATCTTTGTTGATATTCACTGAATCGTTCATAACAATCGATTATTCAGAGAGATGATTCCTAATGAATATTGATGGCTTAAGCGCATTATATTTTACACACAATTGTCAAACCGAGTTGAAAATCGTAGCGTTGGGTTCTCTCACTTGGGTCCACGCGTAATCAGGTGACCTTCTAAGTTTATAAAGCATAATTGTTATTGATTAGATATTCGAAATGTTTGTTCCAAATGGCAAACACCTTCACCTTACAATGGTTCAGTTATGGTGTCTTTCCTAAATCTAATTGGTTGTGCTTTTATAGGGCAATCTGGACTTATTGGGCTTCGTTACTCTTCTACCGTGGGATATTTATTCATCATGTTTGGGATTAATTTGATTTTATATGTGTTAATTTGGATAGATACCTTTGTTACCAATTCAATTATACTTTTCCCATTACTTGTTATATTTATGATCAAGTTACTTTGGGTTCATTATGCTTTAGTAATAATTTATTTTATTGGGAATCTCTAAATTTACTTATTATATCTATAAGTAAGTTACCTTTGGATTTATTACACTTTAGTAACGGTTTATTTTACTGGGGATCTTCTCAAATTTAGAACTATTGGTATGAAGGTTTACAAGTCGAATCTTTATTTCACTAATTTTTAAACGTATGGAGTTAATTTTTACATTAAATTCTTAAGGGATTTTCGCTAATTCCATTTCTTCTATGAATTTATTTTTAACTAAAATTTTATTTAAGACATAATAATGGAAGGTTGCAGCAACGATTTTATTTTCAATTTCCTTGTCACCTTCCCTTTACTTGACCTTATGCGCATTGTGTTTATATTATCAATTAATGAGTGCCCACTGGACTACTCGTGTAGTGATTTTGAGCCGTATGTGAATCTAGTTTAGGTCGAGTTTATGGAAGCTGGGAGACGGGGAAACAGTCAAAAGGCTGTTTCCCTTTCCCCCTTCCACTATACGGAATGATATTGACGTTCCAGCTCCTGCGTTCCGCACGCCGGGGCCTTCACGGGCACGAATCATTGGCGGTATTCCACGCACTTACACGATTTCGAATAGTATGTTGGATTTTAATGACTTGTAGTGTGTTTCGGCTGTGGGACGGAAAAATTTCGACAATATAAAACAAAGTTTTATGCTATTTAAATATTTTATTAAAATCAAAATATAATTTACCCGATACATTCAACATAAACCAAAATATCATAAATACACCGCTCTCCCCACGCCGACACCCAAGCAGAGCTCCATTGAGGTTGCGAGGATGCGACTTGGAGAGAGTTTTCAAATAAAAACTCTCACTTACATCGTGAAAATAACGTTCAAGTTTTGAAAAACTGTTTTACAAGTAAAAACGATTAAAATTGTGTAAAAATAAATCGGTATATATACCTATTGTACGACCCTAACCTTGAGTGTTCTTTTTGATTTAGTAAAACAAAATTTGACCTTGGAATTTTCTGGTATATTCTAATCTTTAATTTTATTATTTTGAGATTTTATTTGACAATTTTTCTTTTTAAATTCTAAATTGAATTATTTCTAATTGAATTATTTGATTTTTATTTCATTTTCATGAAATTTTGTATTTTTTGATAAATTGTCAAATTTTCGGTCAAATTGTATGTTTTCGTGTTATGTTTGTATTTATTTCGTGCGGATCTCGTTGCACTTTGTTATTATTTTAATTTATTTTGTGTTTTATAATTTTATATTTGATTGTTTTCTTTCTCGCATTTTGATAGGGTTAATTGGTGTTTTAATAGGTTTGATTTTAAATCTGCCTGTTATATTTGCATGTGTGTTACCAATTCATTTAAACATTTACAAGGCCGTTCGTGTTCTGGCGCAACACAACAAACGATAAATGTACGTTAGGGTCAGTTCAAATCGACAAACACATTAAATAATTACCATCTAACTATTAACATATAAATATCGCGGTATTTTCTCGCAACATGAATAAGCTGTTTATTAAATTCCAGTTTATTCACCAACTAATACAATTTCACATCATCATTTTTGCTATTGCAGATAATTCCTGGATCGACGCATCCAGAATTACGGTGCGTTTCTTGGCACGTACGGCATCTCGATGCAGACAGGCCATGTGGGATGCGGGATTTTCGATCTCTACAGTGCAGGAATCCAGAGAGGGTCACTATTACGACCACGATGAGGTGGACTTGCCATATGTGGCCATCAAGCGCTCGTCTGGCAATCCACGAACAACAGACCAACTGGCAGGCAACCATGGCCAGACGGCAACTAGCCAGAATAAATGCGGACATTGCCGCCAGAAGAATCCCCAGTACGGATGGTTATGCTCCAAACTACGGAGTATCGTATGAGCTTGGTGATCCAGCTCTGGCAGAAATGACTACGTCAATGAACGTGGTAGTACCAAGATGACTACTACCCAGGAGTATGCGGGACCTCGATAGAAGTTTGCTGACAATGCAGGAGCATTCATATGCTCGGAATCGTTCTAGATTCCAATCTGGATTGCATCATGAAAACCATCCAAGAAGATAGGAGAAATGACCTTTTGTAATGGAAAATAAAAATCATTAAAAACATTTAGTTATTTGATTTACTAATATAAATAAAATGTTAATTCTCAAATAATAAACATAATAATGTTGAATTATAGTAATCTAAAAAGTACATTTTTGTAGAGTCACAATAGACGTTTAGGAAGCTTAGCTCCAGATAGATAATAAGATAACAGGTCCATCAATAATTAATTAAAACTTTCATAATAAAATTCTGCAAAGTTGTTGACGGGTAATTTATTTATGGATATGAAATCTCTCAATACCCTGAGTAAAGAACCAATAAAATCTCGAAGGGAGAACGCAGAACTCCACAAACAGCTCCTTCAAATGAGTCGCGAGATCCAGAAAATTCACGCAACCTGGGTGGAACCCGCAAAAGTGAAGGCAATTTATCATCGACTGACCGCTGCTCAGCGTGGATGGACGGAAGAAAAGCAGTTGACGCAAACTCAAACGACTCAAATCCGAGGTTTAGAAATGACACTGTCGGCTTGCCAGGAGAGCAAAGCGGTGACCTATCCACTAGTGTTCACGCCAGCACAGCTAGCCTACCTGGATGCAATGAGCACCACTAAACCGGTGGCCACTAAACGTTCTCAACGACGTACAGGAAAGGCGGAACGAGCGAAACGACGCGCCCAACGAATCGCAGATCAGAGCTGAAGTTTATATGTCCTAACAATTTACTGTGTAGTTGTGTTGAGAAATAAATTATTCTTCTCGTTATTTGGAAACTTTAATGATTAACTTAAAAATAAATCCGTACAATCAAAAATGTGCGAGTAGTATTCGTAGAATTATTGAATTTACAAGCAATGAACCGAGGCAGAAAATTGTGTGTAAACCTTCTATCGGTAGCGCGTTGGACCCACCATGAGGCCGGGCTTTAGCAGTTCTACAGTTAAAGCTCACCTTTGGCGGTCTCATAAGCAGTGGTTACAGTTCCAACGTTGCCTAGCAACAGGTAGCCATTGGAGGACAAGAAAGCATTGTATGTATAGGGGTCAAGGTTTGAAACCACTAACCCCACACTATAATAGTTATAATTTATTAAAACTCGAAGTAAAAGAAATACTAAAATGGTTTGGTCAGATTCTATACGTGCAAATCCTCATCTTACAACCGAAAAATTATTTTCTTTAACATAGTTTTCACATTAATGTACTAATTTATCATTTTTCGATCTATTATTATTCATTGCTATTGTTAATTCCAAATATTCCGTCAATCTAACATTTTCGGGAAATATATGTGGTTCGAAATCAGGGCGTTATTGGGTGACAAACATGTAAAAGGAGTAATTTCTCGAAACCATTAGGCAATTTTTATATTTGCACGTTTTATAGTAGAATTTATTACAGAGATTAAATAGTAAATAAATAGCTCTCAAAATGATGTTGTTTATGGCCAGGGCCAAAAAAGTTTGTGTTCTCCCGGGTTTTTGAAGGCAGACAAGTCGTTTTGTTCAAATTATAATGTATATTATTAAAGTTAAATCAGAACTATTTGACATCTAAATATTTATTTATTCAAAATTTTCAAAATTGATAACTGTTCGAATTTAAACAAATTAGAATAATTTCCAAAATTAGTCTTTTAAAATATTTCAATTTCTTAAAAATTTTTTAAAAGAACTTTTAAATATTAAAAGTATATAACTCTCCCCTTCTTTAGGACTATTGCCACTTCTTCCGCCATTAAAATCTTCTCAGTTTGACGGTTATTCAAGTCTGGAGTTCCACTTAGTGTTGTGAAAAAAATTTGATGATCTTGTATGGGCCTTCAAATTGCACCCCATCTTTTTTCCTATTTTATTTTCTTACCAAAACCTGCTCCCCAACTTCAAAATATCTACTACCGCTCTTGTTTCCATCCATGCTCTTCATCCTGACCGCTGCTTTATCCGCATTGTATTTCATCCTCAAGTTTATTTCTTCTCGGTATTCTGGTGCTTGGTGTAAAGTTGAATATAAATTAACTTTTCTACTGAAAATTATTTTAACTAATGCGTCGCATTTCTTGTAAATTCTCTCTTCGGTAGTAGTTCAACCGAGGGTTTTTTGTTACATTTTCCTGCTATTGTTGCTGTAATAATGTCTCTTATCGCCCATATCACTCTTTCTACCAATCCCTAAATCGTTTCATCATCTTGTTTCTAAACAGCTGTGAGGCTAACTAATTTACTGAATCTGTCTATTAATTTGACGACATATTTCTTTGTTTCACTTTGTCAATGACAATGTGTTCTAGAAACTCAGAACTTACTCTTGGTAAGAATATCACCTTTGATCGTTTCTGGTCAAATTTCCTCTTTACACATCCCTCACATTTCAGTAGGCATTCTTGTATTGAATCCTGCATTTAATGCCAGAAAAATATTTTATCAATATAATGTGATAACTTTTTCTATTCTGACATGGCATAGTTACACGTGAATCTATTTAACCAATTCCTCGACATAGTTTTCTTGGATTAAATTCTTCAGCATATCGTATATAATCTATCTGTTTAAAAAGAAATTCTTTAGTTAAATCCCTTTTTTGAATGGTGTTATCTTGTAGATATTTAATTGTTTTTTGGAATTTACAGTCCTTCTGTTGCTCTTCTTGGATTCTTTCCATCATCTAAGTTTTTTGAAAAATACACGTATGCCCAACTCTTAATTTTTCTAGTTTGGCATATTCATGTCTTGTATAACACTATGTACACACATCTCCGTTAATTCTCGATAATCCATCAGCATAAACCTGTTCTTCTACTTTTCTATATTTCAGCTTGAAGTCGTATTCAAATAGTTTTGCCATGATGTATGGAACAGGGACTTATTGCCTTTTTTGTAGTACTCAGAAAAACCAATGATTTATGGTCTGTTCTTGTGATAAATCTTTTTCCATAAAGATATTCTTTAAGAATATGTTACGCATTCCTGTATCGCTAAAAGTTCCCTTTTCGTCACATATATTGTCTATGTGCTGTTAGTTGTCTAGAACCATAGGCAATCACTATTTCTTTATCATCCTTTTTCATTCGGCTCAGGACTCACCCAATTGTGACGAAACTGGCTTCCTTATTTAAAATAAACATCCTACTCTGTCGGGGAAAATCTAATATTGGCGCTTCACATAATTTTTTTTAATGTTTCGAAACTTCCATCACATTCGTTTGTCCATGTAATATTTTTCTCGCAACCTGTTGTAGGTGAAAATAACGGCGCTGCAACTTTTGCATACTCTTTGATAAATCTTCTATAGTAATTGGTTAATCCTAAAAATGATCTAAATTGTTTCGCTCATTTCAGGACTGCTACAGACTTAATTTCCTCTAAATTTCTTTCATTTGTTATAACACCATTTTCGGTAAATGCATGTTTTTAGCAAGAATGAATTAACATAGAATATGGAATATAAATACACAAACATTCAATAAATATTTAATATTTTTTAATTACAAATATTCATAAATAATTATTTAAAATTATTATTATAATGTTATTAAAGTTTGTTAGTTATATTTAACACGAGAATAAACTTTTCTATTCAATTATCCTCACAATCGTCGAGGTAGCAACCACTCGTTTGCATATTAAACCTTCTAGCATGGTATGCATCTACCTTTGAAAAGTAGCCAATCCGAAAGAAGTCCATTTAAAAAACTGGCCTTCTTTAGTGTTAAAAGTTTTTCGATCTTACATTTCCGGTGTTGCATTAGTGGATTTCCCATCGTTTTTATTTCATGTTGTACTAGTTCCGTATATCCAAGGCCAACTTTGGAGGCCATAAAAAGATTTCCAAATTTCTAAGCTTAGAATGTTTTTGTTAGCTTGTTTTTTCAGGGCATACCAATACTTTTAAATTTTTTCTTTTTCCGAATGTTTTGTGCTACCAACTTCACATCAATATTATTTACTTCTTTTAGTCGTATACCAAAACTATCCATCGTGTTTATACCTCCTATAAATTCTGGTTTAATATAATTATCTACTGTTACTTTAATTTATCATCTCGTTTTGAACCATTTTGCATTGATAGTTGTGCTTCCTAATGACTGTTCGCGTTTGAAGAAAATAATCCACATCAAACAATTACACTTCCTGTCAGTCTTAGAGTTTCAATTTTCTTCCGAATCTTTTCATTCATTACCGTTACGGATACTCCTGAATCCGTTAACATTTTTACTTCCGTTTCGTTAATTTCTACCTTACTCCATTTCCTTCTGTCTTCCGCCTCATACACCATTCTTCTTACTTCTATATTATTTCGATTTTGTAAATAACAAACACTTATTATTGGTTAACTTTTTATATTATAATAGAAGCTATTATTTATTGAAATTAAAGAGCTTATTTACTGCTCTTTTGTATATTATATTTTAATTTGAGAATATTCCGCCCGTAATTTATATGCACTGGTGTAAAATGGATTTTATTGAATTAAATCATAACAAACTAAAAAAGGCCGAATTAATATGCTATAACGCTCAAATGAATCAATCAATTTCAAATTTTGGGAATATTTGAACATAAT
The DNA here is from genome assembly GCA_022537955.1 of Schmidtea mediterranea. Classification (NCBI taxonomy): domain Eukaryota; kingdom Metazoa; phylum Platyhelminthes; order Tricladida; family Dugesiidae; genus Schmidtea; species Schmidtea mediterranea. The sequence goes on along the minus strand of CM039679.1, from coordinate 267,537,794 downwards.
TATCTGCGAAGAGTAAAATTAAGTAATATTAAAAAAATATATTAAAATAATAAATTTAAAGAAAAAAGTTAATTTTAAAATTGTATTATTATTGTATTAGTATTATTATTTTAAAATTTCGTAGGTGTTATTTTAAAATAATTAGTTTATCAAGCATTATAATTAATGATGCTAATTTTTGGTAGTAATTGGAACAACAATAACGTGTTATGATAATCATTGTGAAGTCAAAATCTAAATCGATAGTTCAAAGATCGAGTTGAGACTAATTTCAAAACATTACAAATATCGAGCGAGTATAAATACCGAATTTATTATTGAGAAACAACAAGAGTGTTAAAGTGAAACTATTTGAAAAACTTTTGTGCAAATAATTTATGATAAAGAATTTTTGTGTGAGCAAAGGATTATTCAATAAAGAAAGCAGGTTTCCGCAACACAGCTATCGTAAAGAGGTATTAATTTGGTCTTCAGTTTAAATACCTTTGTAGTTGAAAATTTTGGATTTTGTTAAACAGAAAGTGGTTGTCACTCATTATTGCCTGAACAAACTACTTGTAACAATTTATTTGAATCCTCAATTCAGAATTAATTAGTAGGCAACAGTTTTCTAGTGGAATTGGTTTGTCAATCTTCGTTTTTTAAAAATTCAGAGGATAATTTTAAGAAACGTTACTGTAATTGATCGCGTAAATTTCGGGGATCCATTGTCTCTTACCTCATCATAGAGAAGCTTTAGATAAATTAGAATCAAGCTCTCGCCATCTTAGAAATACCTGAGGACAGTTGGAAAAACCAATTTCTTTATTTTCGACAACCAATATTGTTTTTACGATATATTATTGTGGTATTTTTCTCAATGTACCGTAAGGCGCACTTAAAATCCTTTCATTTTCTCAAAAATCGTCATAATGAGTTGAATAAAGTTTAACTTATCAGAGTTTTGTGTCATTTAATGTGTGCGCCTTATGTATGAAAATAAAACCGCTAGCAGTCGATCAACGCCTTATGGTTCGAAAAATACGGTAATAGTATTCATAGTTTTTGTGTCAAATAATCTATATCATACATTTAATAAATCTTTTTATTAATAAAAGTGTTGTCTTAGTTATTAATACGCAACAAATTATCGGTTTTTGATTTAATTTGGAGTTAGGCAAAGTCTGTTTTATATTTATTACCCACTTACGGACCTAACATTAACTCGAGGTAATATGAGTATAAAACGTTTTGTAGTGGGGCCCAAGACCATGTAGAAATAGAATGTAAAAGTAGACAATGAAAAATAAACGCATGTCATACATTTGGACAACAGGAGCATACCTATAGAGCAGATCTGTGGAACCCTATTGAAATTGATTAGCTCCAACATCGTATTTTTACTGACTTTGGCTACAAACTCTATTATATCTTATAAATAACTATTATAACTATATTTTATACATAACTATATTTTGCGAAAATTTAAACTTCAGAAATATAACTAATTTTTAGAAAGTTTCTTGTTAATACTATCAATTCATTATATAAATATATTCTAAATGTACAGGAAATATAATGAGCTCAAAAATCATAAACATTACAATGATATTCACCGATGATAAATACAAGGAAAAAAATATAAATATTAATGTCACTTAATCATAATCAGTCAACTTAACATTTTCACAGTGCATTTTATTGATTTAAACAATATCTGAAAGTATGCAAAGAAAGTTATTTGTCTTTATTCAAGGCAGTAATAAACTCGTCAAGCTTTTCCTGGACTTGTCTGACTCTCTCTAAAACAATAAAAAATCTGTTAAAATTATAAATTCAAAGAAATTTGTCTATTGAAACGACAAGCTGAATACGTAACTGTAGATTTGGATATTGTCTATTACCTTGCATCACATAGAGGATTCACTATAAAGATTAAGAGGGTGGTTATCCAAGTGAAGACAAGATAAGATAAATTAATTTATGTTTACTATGATATCCTATCCTATGTGAATGTCTAATAGGGATATACTATACTATTAGAAATACTCTAGGAAGATTGAAAAGAACTTTCGTTTTCATTTCTCTTTTAAAAATCTCACGGTAACCAAACTGAAATTTTTCAGAACTTTAAGCTGTACATAATCGAAAAAGATAGGCTAACAAATGATTCCATATTTTAAAGTGACACTTTTAGCATGGTTGATTGAAAAATATTTTAAGAAAGCATGGAAATAAAAATTTATTGTAAAGTTCGTTTCCATACAGAAATATAGAGAACTAGCTTTACAATAAATGAATGTTAATCTATATAAAATACTTTTACCGCCGACAAATATATACAAATTCTAGAATTTTAGTTATTCGTCTAAATCTGGGATATGGTTTTGTTAAATAAATAAAATAGTGGTTGAGTTTCGAAATCAGCAACATGTCAAACAAGAAATCCCAAATAGGGGAAGAAGAATTTTATGATGTACGAATAGGAAATTTGGTTCGATTTCACAGAGGAAAAAAAGAAGAATAAGCTTCGCACTCATGAAAGTTTCTCTAATAAACCAGTGCGGAATTCCGAAAGAAAATATTATCGTTGAAAGCTTCAATGTCTTAACCGAAGAAAATAAAAGAAGAAAGTCAAGCTTCAGACGGTCGAGCAAGAATTGACAGAACTGTTGATGAAATTCAATTTTCAAAAATATAATAAAGTCATTGGATAAAAAAGTTAAGAAAGTAATAGCTAAAATGAAATTTTTCTGCAATATATTTGGCATAAGGAGTAAAAATGGTAAATGACTCAATCTGGAAGATAAAGTTGAGTATCAAAAGCAAGTTGAAAGTCAACGCTAACAGTATATTGTTAACTTTGCATTCATCAAAAATAAAGAAATTCTCTACTTTACAGTAATTTCAATCAATGTGCAATACAGATCATAACAGCTCCACATCAGAATCTGAAAATAATATAACAAACTACTCACAATATTTAAACCTACTCAAAGAAAATGCTATTCAAACGTCAATGCCATCTCTTTATTAAAAAATGCGAGCATCAAAAAAAATACAAAAGTATGTAAACATCTTTATGACGATGGAACATAGAAATCCAGTTTCAAAGCTAAAAAATAAAGTGTAGAATGAAAGAAACTTTGAAGAAATAAGAAGGATAAAAAGTAATTAGATTGCCAGTTCTTAGTTAATAAAATTCACGAGCACAAACTATTGAGTGTAGCATCGAAGAAACATTGAATTGTAGACAGGGATAAAATTATTATTACCGATACAACTGCATGAATACTGGTAAGCGGAATGGTATTATCTGGCGCTAATTTTTAGAACGTCATTGTATGCCAATTAACTTATCAGTTCCACAATACATTGGATGCCAACATGTTCTCAATAGAATTTTGAAGCATGCCATGAACACAGTCGTAAGAGGTCAAACTCATTCGCCACATACAGACTATGAATTTGTGGATGGTATTTTGCGCAATTATGAGACGCTAAAAAACAATCCATCCAATCCAAATTCCCTGCTATTGACTGGAAAGATGATATGCGATTCTTGTTCGAGCTTTGTCAACAATTTCAATATTATTTAAATAATTATGATTTTCCTTTCATCCATTTCAAAATATTACTACAATTTAAGCAACACACGTAGGAATTTTCGCAATTTTGGTATTAATTCTACTGCAAGTTCATTTCAAGTGTTTAAATGGATTTATGGTTTTCTGATCACATATTCAATCCTGACTTACTTACTGGGTTAGAAGGAAATTCGCAAAGTTATCAGAAAGCCGAAGTGTTTTCCGACCCATAAAAGTGATGAGTCTACTTCTCAACCTAGCAAAGTTTGTCCCGAAAAAACCACTCAGTTTATTACGAATCATTACAAATTCTCATTTTGGTTACTGGAAGTTAATTTTTGAAATGGAATTTATTGTCTATTAAAGCGATAAAGATATTAACCGATTGAAAATTTATATAAAGAGAAATCGTCATTTCTATAGGGCATGAATCATATATAGCAAATAATCTAAAACTTTCATTTGAGTTGAGTGTGAGAGATTTTCCCATGAAATATTCATAATACTTGAAAAACGAAAACTGTATATTCTTATTTTATAGAATATACAGTTGGCGTTTTTCAATTATTAAAACATTGTCTTCTTTCTTTGATTATTTATTTATAATATAGATATAAAAATAATATTAATAAATAAATCGATTTCTAAATTATAATTGGATTAAGAAATAGTAAAATAAATGGATATTTATTATTTGTCTTACGATGAAAATTTTATAAAGTATTATTATTATATTTTCTACAAAATTTGACTATGAATCAGATTTATTTAAGGTATTCATAGTCAAATTGTGTAGAAAATATTATGTCACTTATAATGAAATCAGAGGTGAAAAACAAAAAAAGTCCTTATAATATTGTATTTCAAAGCAGCAACACAATCAACATACAATATTTACCGATACTAGTTAATAATTACTATTTGAGATCATTTGACATTATAATAAATAATAATAGAAATAAAGAACAAAAAAATAATAATAATAAAAATAATAAAAATAAAAAAAAAAAAAAAAAAAAAAAAAAAAAAAATAATAAAAAAAAAAAAAAAATAAAAAACAATTTTAATAATTAATAATAATGACAAATAAAAAATATATATAAGAAATAAGAAAAAATAATAATAAATAAAGACAAAAGTAAATAATAAAAATAAAATAATATAAAAATAAATAAAAATAAAAAATAAAAGTAATAATAATAAAAAATAACGAAAATTAATAAATAACAATTTTAATAATTAATATAAATAAATAACAATGTAGCCAATTTCCGCAATGTTTATTCATAAAATATGAAATATTTCGGCTGATAAACAGCCCTGATCAATAATTAATAATAATGATAAATAAAAAAATATAAGAAATAAGAAAAAATAATAATTTTAATAATTAATAATAATGATAAATAAAGAAAAAATAATAAATGAAAATAAATAAAAAGATCAAAAGTAAATAATAATAATAAAATCAAAATAATAATAATAATGAAAATATGATATTTAAGCCATTTCCCCAGTATTTATTACATGAAATATTTAAACCTAAAATATATACTTTTCACTCTAATACAAAATTTAAGTATCTCTCTCACTCTTGCTGTCTAATTGATTTTTTATTTTTTGTTTCGAGTGCCGCTAAGTATATTTTTTATCATAAAAAAATAATATCCAATAGCAACAGCAATAAACTATAAAACAATGATTTCAATGCCATTTAAAAACTCACTTAAATTCTCAGCCAATGTCACTTTTTCTCCAGTAAGTAAATGTTTCAATTCATTACTATCAGTTCCAATTTCATCAAGAACATTCTTCACAATGCTTTCCATTCGTCTCACTAGAGTTCCCGAAATAATACAATCGAATACACACACACACACAACTTACTCTCATTGTTCATTATTTGGTTACGCAAAGCTGCGGAACTCGTTTCTAACATTCGTAGAATTCGTCGAAAGAAAACTACATCTCGACAATCAAAATCAGCCTTTTCCGCGAATCCATAATGATAGTGATAGAATCCTTTCTGACAGTCTTTTGCTCTGGATTTGGCTTTTTCGAATAAAAATTCTTTATAAGTGACCAGCCAAGATTCTTGCACCTAAATCATTGTAGAAAATTATACAATCAAAGTCACATTTTCAAAATATATCGTACGAATTCTGAATCAACTTCTAGCTTCTTCATTTGTAAGTTTCGCTTAATAGTTGTCAACTCATCAGGAGACAAAGCCATTTTGTGATTCTACAAAAGATTTTTCTTCTCACAGCTTTTCTCCACATATATTCAAAATCTTACTGGCTCATTTTCAAGTATTTTAGATAACTCATCGAAAACTGCATATCGTTTTCGTTGAATCGGTGTTCGACTTTTCCAATTACTCCAAGATTCCACAAATCCAGGACCCTGAAGATTGGCTTTCATTTTTTTAACTAGGATACCGATAAATTGGATTAATTCAATCTCAAAACCTACTGGATGCTAAATGATTTTCAAGAGTTGAGGATAAAAACTTTACAGCTTCATCCCATTCAGTTTTGGTTTTAATTGGAACATCATTAAGAGCTTCATATTGGATAATTTTCTGGTAGATTTTTTTTTAATAATAAATTGAAATTAATTGAGCAAATATACCAAAGTCGAATCGGCTTTGGAATCCCACTTATGACGCGAGAAACTTCGTTTTTGGACTTCTTCTTTGATATTTTTAAATAATTCCGAGTCCTTCTTTGCTTTATTGACTTTTTCTTTGCTGATTTGAACTAGAGTATTCTTCATGACATCCCAACCGATTTCTATCGTGTCAGTAGTCAAACGTTTTTCTGCCCAAGGTTTCAATTGGTTTTCAATAGTTGTTTTATAATGGCTGATATGTGGTGAAAATAGTAAATGATTATACATATATAAAACAAATTTTGCAGTAGCGATGTAATATCGATAATTTCTCTCAAAGACATAATTTATAAATAAGCAATTAATTATAATTTATTTTTTATAGCAAATTAATAGTTAAACATTTCTATTTATTGCTAGCTTTCTTGCCTTGTAACAATTGCCAAAATTTATTATATTTATAAATTAAAGATTTAAATGAATTTTTCGATATCTCTAATAATCTTCTAAAATGAAAATAATCCTTATTTATTAATCAGATTATTATATTTTTTTAAAAATTACCAATAACATTTATGATTTTTGATTTTTTGATATTTAATTTATTTTTATTATGACTATAGATTAAAAATGAATGCGGAAATAAATTAAATATCAAAAGAAAACAGATCCAAGATGAACAAAAAATTTAGAATTTTTAAAAAAAAACTTATGGATATTCTCAAATAGTATTAAATAATATCAATTGGAACATTGATGTAAGAAAACGTCAAAATGACTTCTCTAGTGAGATAGCGTAATTTATATTAAACAAACATGTCAGGTTATCATTATATCCGGATAATTTGGTTCCTCACATTCAATCTGGAACATCTAAAAATTTTCACTTTAAAATCAATAAATTTGTGCCAGGTAAATTTCCTATACGTAATTACTCTAAAGTTAATAAAGAGATTACAAGTGGTATTGCATACTGAAGTTTAGAGGTAAAGGAAATATATATTGCACAAATTTATGGATTTCTAAGTGAAAAAGTGCAATAATGCCCATAAGGATATATATGGTTACAGGTATTCCATAATTTTAAAATCAATAGAAAATGGACTCTGACACAAAAAGGCTCGATTGATTTCATTGTGCAAAATCAGAAACATTCACTTACCAGTAATCATATTTGTTGTTGCTTAAAGCTGGGATAGATTAAGAATCATTTAGGTATTGGTGAATTGCATAGTTAATAGGATATATAATTTAAATTAATAGTAAATTTTGTAAAATTGAAGTTAAAGAAATGATTAAAATTAAAATTGAAAAAAACCCAATCGTATTTGAGGATTCATGTGCTGGAATGTAGACATCAGAAAAAATATCTGACTTAATTTTCTCCCATAATGCTTTAGTAAGATTATCCTCCCATTTGGTAGAACTGATTGTACTCAAACTGATAAGATTATCGAGTATTTCTCCACGAACTCGCTCAAATAGTTCGTTGCGATCCAATTCTCTCACACCACTGTATTTATTTTTCCATTCATTCTCCAAATTAAATTTTAAAGCTAAAATCCAAAAAGAACCAATAAAAAAGCAGATGAAATGTATATATAGTAACTTGTTATTTTAACGAATACATTTAAGCGTTTAAAATTAATATCAATTTTAATAATAAATATATTTATAATCAATCTACAACAATAATCGTTAATAATAAGACAATCAATGGCTGCATTAATCCATATTCATAAGAAAACTTTGATAATTTACCTCAAGACTAAATTTTTGGTAGGTTTATAGATGACTGAAAATAAAGTCCAATTAGAATTTTATCTTTGATATTTGGACTTAAATTTTACGTTTTATACTTAAGTATATATAATATATAGAAAGGATAAAAATTATATGATATTTTAACACTAAACCCAATATATACCATCAAGCAACATGGAAAAAAAAGAGCTCTCACCTTTCTCAACATCCTCAAAGAAATTAAATCTACGAGACACGATGGAAATAACTATTTGTGTTAAATTTGTATATTAAATTAATTATATTTGTGACCGAAAACTGTATAAACATTAATAATTACCCCGCCTCAGTTTAAATTTTCAGATTTTAAGAGAAATTTTGAATTGTTATTTTTGTGATAATAAATAAATATTAGAAGATTTAAATTTAATTGAGTCTAACAAGATATCTATGCAATAAAAATAGAAAAATTCGTGTATGATTATCATTGATGAACTAAGATTTCAAAAGTATTCTGTTAGACATTACAGTTATTCCCGAATATATTCCGCCAAGAATTCCCCGGTAAAAGTACCGTTAAACACAGAGCAAAATGTTAGTCTAATGGCAATAATATCTCCCAGTGGAATAACGCATATTAAATATCTTGATAGTAAATAATAAAAATAGTGTTGAGCCAGAACACAAACGGCCTTGAAAATTGTTTAAATGTATCAGTAATATAGCACGAATACCCAGCACCAAGATAACTTAAAATACGATATACAACACCAACTAAACACCCAAAATTTGAGAGAATATAAATAAATATAAAATCAAAAAACAAAAGTAAAATAAAATAAATACAAAATGCATAAAGAACCGCACGAAATTTACATAAAAAATAACATAATAAAAAGAAAATTTGACCGATAAACGAAAAGTAATATAAAAGGAAAAAATTAATGAATTAAATGAGTAAAAATGAAATATTTTTGGTTGAATAAATCCAATTAAAAATTTTAGAAATAAATTGTCAATTTAAATTAAGAAAATAATAAAAATTTAATTTAGATAACACAAATAATTTCAAGGTCAAATTTTGTTTTATCACAATAAAAATAACACGCAAGGTTAAGGTCAAATTATAGGTATATATACTGATGTGTTTTGACAAATTTTCAGTCTTACTTTGCACACTTAAATTACAGTCTTATTTTCAGTCTGATTATTTTAGTTAGTGTGCGTTACAACTGCGAGCCGTGCATTCAGGCAATTAACACTGGTAAGTGTTTTGTCTGGACACGACAACTCTCAGTTAGTGTGCATTGACGTATAATTTAAATTGAAGGTATATGAATGAATTCACTATGAATTTATTAATCGATAATGATTTAATGACTTGTGATGAAGCGAGTGAATAATGTTTATGCTAAGGAACTTCTGATTACTATGTGAGATGTGATATGCAGAAAAAATTATTTTTATGCATCGAAGTTTTTATGCAATTTATATGGTAATATTTATTTTTCGGCCCACAGCCAAAACATACAGCAAGATAGCAAACTCTATATACGATTCGAGATGTGTAAGTGCGGTATATCCGCCAATATCTCGTGCCCGTGAAGTTTCTGCCGTGCATAACGCTGAAATCCAAACGTCAAATCATAGAACTAAATAGCGAAAGAAGGTAACTCGAGAACGGGTCTTTTGGCTCAACTTTCTTGCACTCAATTTCGATAAAATCGGCTCAAAATCACTAACACCGAGTAGTCCAGTGTGCACTCATTAAATATAATATGAACACAACTAGGTTATAAGGACAAAGAAAATGAAAGGGTAGCTGGAGAAATTGCGAAATCGTTGCAACAGTTAAAATCATGAAAAGAAATATTTTAAATAATATGTAGGAACTAAATAAATTATTTTGAGTTGAGAAGGAAAATATGGGCGGAACGCTGCTTAAATTTTCCGAATTCATCAAAATACTATCGAAAATTGTAAAATAAAAGTGGATCACGCCTCAATTGTTGGTATAACATTCTGATAAAACTGAGAAATAAGGGCAGATCCCTACTAAAAATTTAACAATAATAAGGATAATAGTAAGGATAATGGTAATTGTAATAATAATAACAATAATAATAATAATAATAATAAATATAATGGTAATAGTGGTAATAAGAATAATAATAATAGTAATAGCCGTGATAATGGACTAGAATAATACATATAATAGTAAAAATGATAATGCTAGTAACAATAATAGGGAACATAGTAGTTTTAATATGGATAAGGGTAAGAGAGATACTGTGAGGATATTTAACATAACAAAGGTTGTCCAGACCATAGTAAAATCAATAAAACGGACAACGACAAGGATGACTATAGGAATAGATATAATGATAAATGATATTACAGTATGGATTAAAATTTGAAGAAGATAGGAGAACAATGGGAACAAAAACTCGAAATCGAGCACAGGCCTTCTATCGGCATCTCGTAGGACCCATGGATCGTTCGGTGAATTATAGCATTAGTAATAGCGCTCACATTTTGCGGACGATCCACCCACTCGAACACAGTTCCAACGTTGCTTAGCAATGGGTGCCGAGTGGTAAGCGAAAATATTTGTATGGGGTTGTCTGAGTAACAACCATATAGCTTCAAAATATCAAAATATCAAAACCCAGAAACCCACCAATAGTAAATAAATAACAATAATAAATAATCAGCGATGGAAACCGGTTTAAAAAATCCGTTAGCCGATATTTTTCTAAAGATTTCACTAATCATAACCGAAACCGAAAAAAATATTCATAAATAAACCGAAATTCTAAAAACGGGGCTTAAAATTACGTAATTTTCCAATTAAAAATGTGTTCTACTCAATTTATTTTTCTTCCTTTCATCATACGAATTAGTATTTCCTAAAGCTTATGCCATGCCCTTCGTAATTATTGTAATCCTAAAACACAATTTCAATAAAAAATCTGCTAGTTAAAGGCGAAATATGACAATTCTGTGGTTATTTAATTTTTTATAATATTACATTAGCAGTTAGATTAAATATTGGTAAATGTTAAGTATATTTTGGCGAAATCTATTTTTAAATTAGGTTTGCAGGTATTATGCTTATGAAGTTTGAAACTGAAATTATTACTGAATAAATTAGACATGTTTGTATTTTTAATATTGAAATAAATTATAATTGGTATCGATTTACAATTACATAAATATGATAATTTACATAAACAAACGCAGTAGTAAATAAGAAATTTTAAGCTTATCAAACTTAAGAGTTGGTGAACAATAAACTTGTTTTTAAAAATTCAGAATATGTTTTTTTTGCACTGAAATTTCTTTCACTTCAATCGTAAGCCACATTCTGTAATTATAATAACTTGAAAGATAATTTTTGTTTTGTTTATAATAGTACGCGTTGGTACGCTGAAGCGAATTAAAAAATAATCATTCGCGTTATCATAATTACAGAATGTTTCTTTCTGATCTCCGTAAAACTAAACCTGTTTTACGCTAACAAAGTAATTGAAAAAAACCGGTTTTTAACAGTTAACCGTTATTTTGCAAACCGGTTTAACCGAACACCAATATTATTCTAAGGAATATAAAACCGGTTAAATTTTAACCGAAATTAATTTCGGTTTTGCATCCCGATAAATAATAAATGTAAATAATAAAAATAATTAAAATTAAAATAATAAAAATAAATAATAATAATAAAATAATAATAATAAATAAATAATAATAATAAATAAATAAATAAAAATAATAATAATAATAAAAATAAAATAATAATAATAAAATAATAATAAATAAAAATAAATAATAATAAGAATAAATAAATAATAATAAAATAATAATAATAAATAAATAAATAAAAATAAATAATAATAATAATAATAAAATAAATTAAATAAATAATAATAATAATAATAAAAAATAAATAATAATAATAAAAATAAAATAATAAAATAATAATAAATAAATAATAATAAAATAAATAAGAATAAATAATAATAATAATAAAAAAATAAATAAAAATAAATAATATTAATAAATGTAAATAATAATAATAAAAATAAATAAAAATAATAATAACAATAAAAAAATAATAATTAAAAATAAATAATAATAAAAATAAATAAATAATAAAAATAAATAAATAATAAAAATATTAGAGCCAAAAAATAAACCTTTAAATGAATCGGCTTGATGCTCAACAGATTCTCGGACCATTTTCCAAAATAAATCCGAAACGGCTTTACCGAGATTATTTGTCGTCATTTGACTAGATTTCATAACTCCATCTCGAAATAGTTTTGAATTCTTGAAAAATTCATCTTCATAAGTTTTAATGGAATTAATATCTTCATCGTTATTTCCTTAATGATAAGACAAAGTAGAAAATATAAATTAACCAATTGAAAATCCCATTACCTTTTCCAGTGACAACAGCGAAATATCCGAGAGCCTTCATTTTGAATACTTTTCCAGCAAGTAATTCCTTTATCTACAATTAGGGAAATTTGTATATATTTAACAGACAGCAATATGAGCTTTGTATACTCTATTTGGATCCGACATTTGTGATTCAGCTTCATCGACTTTTGTCAATACGAAAATCGTTCTCTTTCCCAAGGGGTCCATTGATGAAACCAAATCCACAATACTACTCGATTCCGCGTCTTTGCTCGCATCTTAGTAAAATAGAATATGTAGAATTTTGATCTTCAAGCAAATCGATATTTACCTTGAATACAGAGAATAATGGCATTCGGATTACTCATATATTGTTTCGCTAATGATAAAACCGAGTCTTTCGTGTCAGCATGCATTCCTGTTGTGACAGTATTGATAACACCGGGCAGGTCTATAAGGACCATTCTGTGCAAGTTTGGTCCTCGGACAGATAAAGAAATCGGCTGTTTAGCTACCGTTTGACTACCAACCAACCGTTCCATCTTCGATTCTATTTCAGCTCGAAGACTCGCCTGTCCATTAACGGTACTTAAATCGTATTCCGGGCCATCTTCACCATCAAATTTTGCTACTCTAAATGGTCCTTCCGCTAAAGTAACCTTAACCGGAACTCTTGTCATCATCGTTCCAGCGCCTCTTGGAAAAAGGCGAGCTTGTGCTACCATTTCCAATACCGATGTCTTTCCTGCACTTTGTTCTCCTACAACAACAACTCTCGGTAAATGGTCCTAAATGTCAGCATGTCAGCATTTGATATCTTCATAACAAAAATGAACTTGAGCATTAAATTTGGCATCGTATCCATCGAGTTCATCCAACACTTCACTATACATTTCTATCAGCGATTTCTATCAATGGCTTTGATAAATTGTAAACATTTCATTATTCTTTCTACCTTTATTTGTAATTGACGACTTCCTTTTCTTTGTTTGCTCAATACCAATTGCCTACGCAATTCTTTTACATCATCTTCCAATCTAGTCTTTTCCTTATCGTGTTCTGCCTAATAAATATATTCAAATACCAACTTATTGAGGTAGATTAATTAAGAATTCTATAAAAACCTGCAATTTCAGAATTTCTTGTTGAGATTTTTCAACAGCCTCAGTCTGTGAAGAAAAGTTAGTCTAAATGAACTCCAGTTAAATCTAGATGTTTGCAAGTGTAAAAGCCTACTTCGAGATTTTCAATTTGAGTTTTTAAATTATCTATTTCATTTAATTTTGCTTGATCCTAAAATAGTGAGAAAAGTTTATAAGACTATTGAACTAGGACGATAGAAAAGAAACCTCTGAATCAAGAGTAGATTGTAGCTGATTTGATACTAAATTCCGAATTTTATTTTGAAACTGATCTAATCCATAATATTCTGTAATACCTTCAAAAGATTTTTCCCGCAACCAATTTTCTACGTCTTTATATTTATTTTGAAACTGATCTAATCTATAAGATTCTGTAATATCTTCAAAAGATTTTTCCCGCAACCAATTTTCTACGTCTTTATATTTCGCTTCAGCACCGCCATAAATTTGACCGAAAATATCCTAAATAAATATCATTTACAGCATCTCAAAAAAAGTTTTAATTTGTTTACTTTTCCTTCTAAATCATGAAATTTTGGAAAGGAGTTTAGTATAAAAAGCTATTTTTAGAATTATTAAAAAAATATTAATAAAAATTTATAGAATATTTAAATTCTTTCATTTTCATTCAATTGCAAAATTAAAAATTAACAATTTTATTAGTAAAATTTAATTAATTAAAATAATTTTAAACAGCGAGATATTTAATGTAATATGCAAGTTTTCAATATAAAAGTGAAATGAGAAATTTAAAAGAATTAATCATGTATTCAACAGTTGAAATGTTTAATTTTTCTAGAATTTATATTGTGATGCTATTGCTTAGGAAAGACACAGAAAAAGTTAAATTTTAACAGAAAGCATACTATCGATTTTTGAATTTAATATATTACAGATTATAGTACTTTTAATTGTCGATGGCAAATCATTAAATTTAATTTATATTTGAGTTATAAGCTATTTTTAATATTCTTGGGGAAAATAGCCTATTACTCAAATATAAATTAAATTAAATAATATATATATATATATATATATATATATATATATATGTGTGTGTGTGTGTGTATGTATGTACCTGTGTACTGTTGAGTTTTAAATTATTATTCGGCATGACGAAGCTGTAAATCTAACTCCTCGTGTTCTTGATAAGAATATTAACTCAACACAAAACTTATTATCATAATTCTATGACCGAAATTCTTGATAATAAGAATAGATAACTCTATGGGAGACCGCATCCAGCAACAAAATATAAACGAATCTGATTGAACTTCTAATCTTTCTTGTTTCAATCAGAACACATTTTGCTTATTATTTGAATGCTTTAACTCCTATATTTTGTTATCACTTTTTTCTTCGACAATTTATAGCAATTAACTAAATGTCTTTACTTTTAAATTGATTCCAAATAAAATTACCTTCCAATGAGGAGTCGGAAGAATAATACCAAATTCAAATAATTTTACTATATTTGTTAATATCATTTTCTACACGAAAAAAACTAATTTGCACATTTATAATTTAATTGCTATATATATGATATATAATATCAATCCAAGTTTCTGGCAATTCAAATTTATTTCCAGGGGTTTGTTTTTCGATAACGAATAGAAACTAAGTGCCATTCAAACACACATTTCTAACTGATTTGCTTTACTTAATGCCTAAAAACTTAAAATACCTTACTTATGATACTATGCCAAAAATCTTTAATAAAAGGAGAATTACCCTAGTGAAAATTAAACTCGTGTAATTCATTTACTATTGTATCTAAACATAGAAAATAAAAATTTGAAAAGGCTACTTCTTAGTAACACAAATACTCAATGAATTCGGATTTCTAATAATTTAACATGAAACATGTTTAAAGTATAAACTTCTTGTGAAAGCAAAGGATCCGCAAATGTCGGATTCATTCTATGAATTTTGTTCAGTTTATAAACTATGTAATTCGTGTAAGGTACGCAATATGTTTATTAATAAATCAAAAACTCCGGTTGGATTGCGTTCTGATCTCGTTTATCAATTTACATGTAATGAGTGTAATGCCACATTCATTGGAGAGACTTCCCGTCATCTCTGTACTTGAATTCTAGAGCATTGTCGATTGAAGGGTTTGACCAATATTAGTGAGCACAATAGAGGCTGTAAAAGTGAAATAGGAATGTCTGATTTTAGAATTTTGTTGAAAAGTTTTAATAATTATTGGGAACGTGTGATATGTGAAGCATTGCTGATAAGGTCATTGGATCCAAAGGTTATTGTACAAAGTGCTATGACTACGAATGTTTTGAATATTTAAAAAAAGTTTGAGTATGTTTAATCATGATAAATTGATGCATATGTTATGTTTTAAAAACAATTTAATTTTTAATATTATTAATTATTAATTTTTAATATTATTATAATAATTTAATTTAATTTATAAAATATTACAATATTATTTTAAATTATAAAATAGATAAATATATATTATTTAAGTATTTAAATATTTTTAATTGTTTATTTATTAAATTAATATGAAAAAATAATTTGTTTAAAATATAAGTTAATTCATAATATTTTTAGTTGGTTTTTTGTGTCTGAAGATGACAGTTATACTGTCGAAATATATCGTACGAAGAGTTTTTTATTGGCGTTTTCTTTATATACATATATTAATATTAAAGTGTAAGAAAGGAATACAGAGTAGATGAATTTGTGTTTACTTTTAATGAAATGTGATAAATTTTTTAAATTTAATTATTTGTTTAAAGGAAGTGGTTATTACTCTTTTTTTCTATTTAAATAAGTTGCTTTTATTTTTTGTTTTAATGAAAAGTTATTATACAATTTTATTGTTAAATTTTAAAATTCTCACTAAAAGACTAAAAATAAAGCACAATTAGTAAACATCATCACATCCTGTTTTGAATTACAGCCATCCTTGATTTATACGGTAGATTCATTATATGAATACTCGTGTAAAACGAGGCAGAATGCATTCAATAACGGGGGATAGTTTAACTAACGTTTAGAGCAAAGGTATTCAAACATGTTAGGGCATAAATGAAAAGTGATAATCTAAAATTTTAAAATATTCAAAGCAAATTTGAATCTCACTCTGTTCCAAAATTCACCGAAATAAACTGATTTTATTTCTATCAAATGTTACTGATAGAAATTTTTAATATATTCAAATAAAAAGTCAAATTTAAAATTTCTTAGCGAAACACTTTAAAATTTTCTTGTCGCAAACTTATGTGGTGATGCACATGGTTCGCGTATCAATGCTTTCGGTCATGTAAACGGAATCAGCAAATATAAAATATAAGGGATTCGCTTTTTTACTTTAGTTGTTGTATAATATCATTATCAGCGTGGATAATAGAAATGAGGATGCTCACCATTGTCATTACACCTAAAAATATTACAATTATGTTTATTCACTCTTTTCTTCTGTCACATTATTGCGGAACCCTCTACTCAATCTTCTCTTAATGGATGCTTCCAAAAATAAATATTTAGTAAATGCAAAAACAATTTTAATAATTTATATTTAATCAATGAAATAATAATACAAAAATCATTTAATGCAATTAATGCAAACTTTTATGGAATCTAATTTTTTTTCGAAAATGCAAAGCAATACATATTTTTCGCATTATTGATATTTTATTATTTTCTAAAAAAAATTAATATGTAAAAAAATAAATTTGGACGTCGAATAATTGGACTTATGAAGCTAATCACATGGACTACTTCTGTACAAATAATGAATTGGAAGAATTGTATAGTGGATATGGAATTGCAGAGGCAACAGAAAATTGATGATTGAATCACTGATCGTTATTGATAAAAAAGATATTATGATCCAAAATTCTTTTAATAAGGTATTAAGAATTAAATTAATTATCTTCGAAATTGTAGCTATAATATTAATTTAATTGATTATATAATTATCAGTAATTTAGTCAATCATTTGTAATGCATTATAATTAATTTAAATTAAATATGTAAAATTTAAAATGTTATTATAACTTTTACTTTTAATCGGCAACGTGGCATTTTTATTTTAATGTTATCTGAAAATCAACTTTTTTCTATCAAATGGTGCATAATTTGCCCAATTTCGATAAGTATATTATTTTTAAAAATGTAAATAACATTTGTTTGAATAATTCCTTGATGTATAATTAATTTTTAGAAATTAATTTAAATTTTAATAATTTCTTTGTTCTTAATTAGTTTTTAATAATAATAAATTTTGATTATTTCCAAAAACCTTGTATTTTAAATTATCTTTTTGTTTTGTTCGTATCGAAACTTTCGATTATTATTTACACTTGGATATTTGCGCCCAAATAAATTCTTATTAATAATTATCAAAATTCTTATTTTTAATTTACTTTATTTTCACGATCGATTGATATTTTGCATTATATGTAAATACGAATTTCAAGGGTCTGCTGGCCAATTTTAATTTATTTTTGCTAAAAACAAAAACAACTTATTTTTCATTTTAAATTAATTTTATTAAATAGCTTTTAAAAAAACAAAAAAATGGTAAAAGAAAATCAAGAAATATACACAAAGGTTAATAGATGAAAGTTTCTTAATTTATTCACCAACACAACAGATGACTCATAATTGATATTTGTTGGCATTTTCCAATCAAGAATTAATTATAAGATTATATAATATACTATTATCAATCTAGGTCAAATATATAATTATTATACCTTAGCTAAAACCAAGATAATTTAACAAATTTAGAATTTAAATTATTTTCTAACATACTTTAACATCTGAGAAATCATATACTTTAGACCGAATAATAGAAACAAAATTATTAATTTTTTCAGGCTCCGGTAAATACAATTTGTATTGACCTAAATCTGGAAAAGCTTCTTTAATTTGTTCGTATTTTTTATTAACGTAATAGCCACCACCTGCAGTGCCAGCAATGGCTAAATAACGTAATCGAAATAATCCTGCTATAATTCTGTAAGCAATAAATCCTCTTTTCTGATTGAAATTATATTTCTGTTTGTTAAATATGGTTTCATGGTGTCTCTTAAAAATATGGTACTTTCTTGAAAAGTTATTGATTAAAAATAATTTTCTAAACATTTTCTAAAGTTTATCATTAATTTATATAATGCACAAAACTTAAAATACATTTTGTGAATAAAGCATTTAAAAATTATAATATATCTCAATAATTAAGTAATGTTCAGAATTGAATTATGAATACATATTTTATGATTATTTAAACACAAAAAAAAATAAAATAAATTTTCAGTAAGTTGATATTTTATATTAGAAACAGGTTACACAAAATAGTTTTCTAATAAATATCTCTCTAAGATAAAATTTTAAAATAAAATACAAATACTACTAAAAAATACTACTAAAAAATAGCAAATTCATAGAAAGCACAATATTTATGTTGGGCCAGAACACAAACGGCCTTGAGAAATGTTTAAATGGATCGGTAACACACATGCAAACATAACAAGCAAATTTAAAATAAACCTATTAAAACACCAATTAAACCCTACCAAATATGAGGAAAAAGATAATTAAATATAAAATAATAAACATAAAAATAAATTAAAATAATAACAAAACGCAACAAGATTCGCACGATACAAACACAAACATAACATGAAAATCTAACAAATTGGACAAAAATTGATAAATTAATAAAAGTTCATGAAAATGAAACTTAAATCAAAAATTTGAATTAGAAATAATTCAATAAAAATTCTAAATGAAATATTATTAAAATAAATGGAAAAATAATAAAAATAAAGAATAGAATACACTAGAAAATAACAAGGTCGAATTTTGTTTTACTACATCAAAATTAACATGCGAGGTTAGGGACAGAAAATAGGTATAAATACCGATCCATTTTCACATAAAGTTAACCATTTTTTGAACTAAAATTTTGTGAATTTTGTTTGAAAATCTATACTGAAACCTTGAATTTTAGGTGAGAAATAGTTTATTTTGGAGCTCTCTCTCCACGTCACATCCTCGCAACCTCGGTAGAGCTCTGCTTGGATGTCGGCGTGGGGAGAGATGCAATTTTATGCTGTTATGAATTTATTTGTTGGTCAAGTAATTTTGTATTTTGTCTTTAATATGATAATAAATATTTATATTATTCATAAATTGTTTTATATATTTAATAAACTAAATTAATCTGTCGAAATTTTTCCGGCCCACAGCCAACACAAATCGCAAGTTATTAAAATATACATAGTGCAGATTCGTGTAAGTGCGTGGAAAATCGCCAATGATATGTACCCGTGAAGACCCAGCGTGCGGAACGCAGGGGTCGTAACGTCAATATTATCCGTATAGAAGAAACGAGAAATAAGGAAGAGGTCTTTTGGCTGCTTCCTCGTTTCTCATTTCTGTAAAATCGACCTAAATTATATTACACACGGCTCAAAATCATCACACCGAGTAGTCCAGTGGGCACTCATTAAATATAATATAAACACAATATGCGCCTAAGACTTACTAAAGGGTAAGGGTACGGGAAATAAATTAATATAAATTCATTAAATGATTGATTAAAAACAAAGTAATTCATGGATTAAAAATAAAGAAAAACATTGATTCATTGATTAATTGATTGATTAAAGATAAAGTAATTCATTGATTAAAAATAAAGTAATTCATTGATTAAAAATGGAGTAATTCATAAAGTAATTCATTGATTAAGAATAAAGTAATTTATTAAAAATAAAGTAATTCCTTGATGAAAATTAAATTAATTGGTTGATTAAGGAAAAATAAAGTGAATTAATCTGTTGAAGGAAAGTAAGTAAAAATAAATTAACAATTTACTAAAAATGAATTAATACGAAATCATTGCTATAAAAATTAAAATCATTGTTGTAAAGAAAATTGATATCATTGTAAAAGGAGAAAATGAAATCGATGTTAACCTGAAATCGTTGATTAATTCGGCATAAAACAAAATAAAATTGATAAATTTAACTTGGCGATAACGTGTAATTTAAAAAAATTTTTATAAAGCTTAAACTACGGATAAAAAAAACCCAAACATTGACCCTACAAACAGTGAATTAATACAACTAGTGCTCTATAAAATCGACGTAAAAATCAAAATGACCATAAAAATTTATGATGATAAATCAATTGACGTAGAAAGGAACGACCACAAAATTATATTAATACTACATAAAAGGAACGATCATGGGGTTACGTTAGCATTACACAAGCTGAAACTACAAGCAAGGCTTACCAACGGCAGCGAATTAAATTAACTCCAACAATGTGGTTCAAATATCCCGTAAAAATGCTGAATAGAAAATTCCAATAATATAGAACCAAAAATTCCAAACGCATTCGAGTGCATAAATGTGCCGAGAAAGAGTCCACTCCGAAATCCGCTGTAGAGTCGAGTATTTTCTCTAAAAACGTTGATAAAAGGTGTCCAAAATAGCTAAAATATTAACTTACCAAAATCGATTCGACATGGTAGTGAAACTAAATTTCGGTGAATATACCTAAGACAAATCGATAAATTCTGTAAATAAAGTACAAGTAATGTAAACATAGGATACAAACTTACCCGAATTTAATTATCGCGTTCTTTTGTAAATACCGAGAATATTAACAAATCGACAAATTAATCAACAACTAAGATCAACAAATCAACCGGAAATCATCAATCCAAGATCGTTTATCGACTTAACATAAAATAAATAAATCCATGCGCCATTACAACAGACATACACGCGTCAACATCCAACCACGACATTATCGATTATCAAATTTTCTCATAACATAGATTTTTTTGGCCATAAAGGGTTCATCCAAAGAGCCGAACTCGTAAGGTGACATTTCATAACTTCCCTTGATTAATTTAATCTTCCTAACATTAGAGACTTTTGATTAATGACCATCATAGTCGTCATCCTTAAAGAACTCCATCAATCAAAGTTAGTTAATTAACAATTGTACCCTACCACACTAAACGTCGAGCCGGTAGATTGTGAATAAACTTCTGTTAAAACCTTAAATGTCCATAACCCTATTGGTTGTAGTAATGGAGTGTCGTATTTAAAAATTATTATAACCATTATAAAAAGGAAATATAGGAGAGTCATGAGCTAGGATAGTTAACTAAATATGTTATTTCATAAACTTATAGAGAAACAGTCGTACTTATTCCATTTGAAGAACGCAGTAATAATTAAAGTTTTAACGGAATCTGATAAGGTTTAGGTTTCGATAATTCAAATTGCAATATCACATTTATTATTTAATCGATTATTAAAATCAAGCGGACGATTTAAATAAATTAACTTTCACTCCTTTACACGCAACTATCTGACCATGACGATATTTCAGAAGAAGACATGCCGCTCGATTGGACCTCTACTCAGGTGACCGACGAACAGTGTCAGAAGAGAGCACAGCCAACAATAGAAACTATCAAGGAGCGTCAACCAAGGTGGCCATATCCCACCACTTGGCGGCTGTTAGGCTTCGAAAGGGACCCTTGTTGGCCCAATGGACAGCGGTACCCTGCCGAAGAAACCCTCGAACACGCGCGGAACCTCCTCACCCAATGGGAAAGGGTGCAGGAGCAAGTGGACCTGAATGTGGTCAAAGCGAGGATGTACCTCGCGAATGTCGAAGAGGACATCCTCGCCGGGCGTATTGCAGAGGCCCATCCACCTCGCCCGGTCCTCGATACCCGACGGACATTCCCAGTTTCGCCTCGGAAGAAGGGCTTGAAGAGACCATTCATCGACGAACCCTAATTTCTCGAACCAATGACACGAACAACCAGTCATGTATTAATGTGATTAAGTTAAAAGAAATCTTCGTTAATTGTCGTTCGCTTTAATCCTTTGCATGAGTAGATCCATTTTGATAATTATGTTTGCGATAATTATAACTACTAATTATGTAAATCCGTAAAGAAATTTAAAGATTTTTGTTCATTATAGCAATGACAACTACCCAAATCCTACAAACTGAATTGGATCACGCCAGGAGCGCAAATGCGGATCTCCTTAACCAAATAATCCAGATAACCCGAGAAGTACAACAAATCAAAGCAACCTGGTCAGACCCGAAGAAGATGAACACTCTGTATCTCAGGCTAACAGCAGCGCAAAAAGGATGGGCAGAGGAGCGACAGCTCAATCAGAGCCTGCGCACTCAGATCAAGGGATTAGAGGTCGCCCTAGCAATTTGTCGTGAAGGGGAAGCGGTAACGTACCCGCTAGTCTTCGCCCCGTCACAGATACCACGTAGAGATTCCCACAGCATCGTGACTTAACCTACGAATCAATCCGCCACTCCATCAAGTAATCGTCGGCCAGGGCGCAAGGAGCGTGCCCGACGTCGAGCAGCCCGACCACCAAGCTCATCACACTGAGTTCACGAACATCACATCTTTTCCTTGTTGATTTGAATAAATAAGTTACATTCACTGTTAATTTAATTCCGAGCTGCGACTTGCATACAATCGCCTTCATGAATATTCGTATTACGTTCTCAAATCATCGTTCCTTCTCCAACAGTCACCATAAACCTGATCTTGAACTTTTACACGAGGGACAGAGCAAAGCGAGCATAGGTCTTCTATCGACAGCTCGTGAACCCGAGGGTTGTCCGGGCAATTACAGTATTAGTAATGATGCTCACTTTTTGCGGACAATCCACCCACTCGAACACATTTCCAACGTTGCCTAGCAACGGGTGACGAGTGGTAGTTGAAGTAACATTTTGTATGGCGTTACTGGGGTAACCACAGGCTAATTCAAACAAACAACGAAACCCAGTAGCCCACCATTTACTTTAATTCTAGTGAAAAGACTATTGTTCGCCCAGGACTGGATTTTGTTTAAATGAATTGGAAATAGCACGCAAATACAACAATACAGATTTAAAATCAGACTCATAAACATCAAATAAACAACCTCAAAATGTGAGAAAAACGCAATGAAATATTAAATCAAAAAACATAAAAATAAATCAAAATAATAACAAATTCGCAACAAGATTAGCACGAAACCAACATAAAAATAACAAGATAACATGAAGATTTGACCGAAAAATGAACAATTCATAAAAGTTAGCAACTAACGAATAAAATGGAATATTTTTAATACGAAACATCCTACTAAAAAATGAATTGTTCATTTAATATACAAATTTGATAAAATAAGAATTAGATATTACAAATAAAATCAAGGTCATATTTTGTTTAAATGCATAAAAAAGAACACGCAAGGTTAGGGTCACAAAACAGGTACATATACCAATTCACTTTCACAGAATTTTAATGCATATACTTTGTGAACAAAGTCATTTCTTCCCAAGAACTATCCGAGTAACTATCGACGTTAAAGTCGATGTATGCAAATGAATATCAGAAGCAAGAGGTTATGTATTAATTATGATTCGAAATATACGTTAAATTAAAGAGCATATTGTTTTGTCAAAATTTTTCCGGCTCGCAGCCGAAACACACTGCAAGTTAGTAAAATCAACATAACAACCCGTAATGTGTAAGTGCAGGTTCATCCGCCAATATCTCGTGATGTGAAGATTCTGCCGTGCGTAACGCTAGAATCCAAACGTCAATTCTTACAACTTATAAGGGTAGATGGAAGATAGAGGAGCAGTCTTTTGGCTGCCCCTTCGTCATTCATCTCCCGAAAATTCGACATTAATTGATATGAACTCATCGGTTAAAAATCATTCACACCGAGTAGTCCAGTTTAATCGACATAAAAAATAACATAATAACAAGAAAATTTGACCGTAAAATGACCATTTATATAAAAGTAAAATTAATGAATTAAATGAATAAAAATAAAATATTTTTGGCTGAATAAATTTAATTAAAAATTTTAAAAATAAATTACCAATTTAAATTAAGAAATAAATAAAAATTTAATTTGGATAACACAAATAATTTCAAAGTCGAATTTTGTTTAATCGCAATAAAATTAACACGCAAGGTTAAGGCCAAATTATAGGTATATATACTGATGTGTTTTCGCAAATTAACATAACTACTTGGCAGTATTATTTTCAACTTGGATGAAATATTGATTTTCAGTCTCACTTGGAGACTGATCGTAGTGGTGCGCTTTGCTGCTAACTGCATTAATGACTGCGAACTTGTTGATTGGTAGACCCGTGCTGTAAATGCTATGAATTGCGAATTGTGCTACTATGAATTTTCAATAGATAATGAATTATGAATTATGCTACTATGAATTTCTATTATATGCTTACAAACTTCCGACAATTATTTCATGCATTCGAGACCTTTACCCAATTGATCTGGTAATTTGCATTCATTCCTTTTTCGGCCCACAGCCAAAACATATTGCAAGACAGCAAAATGAAACATACTACCGAACTGTGTAAGTGCGGTGTGAGTCCGCCAACAGTCGTGCCCGTGAAGGTTCCGGCGTGAGAACGCAGGAACCCAAACGTCAAATCACTGAACTAAATAGCGAAAGAGAGTAGCTTGAGAGTGGGTCTTTAGGCTCAACTTTTGCACTTAATTTCGATAAAATCGACAAAAATCTTTAACAACAATTGGCTCAACATCACTAACACCGAATAGTCCAGTGGGCAGTCATTAAATATAATATCAACATAAATAGATCATAAGGACAAAGAGAGGGAATGGGTAGAGGAGAAAATTGCGAAATCGTTGCAACAGTTAAAATGCCATCGGAAAAGGATTAATTCGAACGACCAAAATCATGAGAAATAATGTTTTGAATAATATATAAGAATTAAATAAATTATGTTGAATTGAGACGGAAAATATGGGCGGAACGCAGAGCAAATTTTCGGAAATAATTAAGACATTTATCAAAAACTGTAAAATAAGGGCGGAACGCTGCTCAAATTTTCCGAATCAATTAAAATACTTATCAACAATAGCAAAGTAAAAGTAGAATACGGCTCAGTAATTGATAGAATATCCGAATAAGACCGTAGAATAAGGGCGGAACGCTGCTCAAATTTTCCGAATTAATTAAAATACTTATCGAAAATAGTAAAGTAAAAGTGGAATTTTGTTCAATTGTTAGTATAATATCCTTATAAAACTGTAAAATAAGGGCGGTACCCTGCTAAAATTTTTCGACTCAAGGAAAATACTTTGTCGAAAACTGAAAAAATAAGGATGGATTACGGCTAAATTTTTATATAAGCAAAGTATGTTTTTTTTAAGCCGAGGAATAAGGACGAATCCATACACAAAAATTTGATAATAATAATGATAATAGTAAGGATAATGGTAATTAAAATAATAATAATAATAATAATAATAATAATAATAATAATAATAATAATAATAATAATAATAATAATAATAATAATAATAATAATAATAATAATAATAATAATAATAATAATAATAATATAATAATAATAATAATAATAATAATAATAATAATAATAATAATAATAATAATAATAATAATAATAATAATAATAAATGGTGTACACTACACAATAAAGAAAAAACAGCTGACAACAGCTATAACCTGAATGATGAACATAGCAAACATAATATTTTAATTTATTAGTTTTTTAGCCTATTTTTCCCTTTTCAAAAATTATTTAATTATTC
Organism: Schmidtea mediterranea; assembly: GCA_022537955.1. Taxonomy (NCBI): domain Eukaryota; kingdom Metazoa; phylum Platyhelminthes; order Tricladida; family Dugesiidae; genus Schmidtea; species Schmidtea mediterranea. The sequence goes on along the minus strand of CM039679.1, from coordinate 267,511,659 downwards.
TATTTTATTTTTTGCTTCTTCTTTTATTTTTCTAAATATAATGGGATTTTCGGCGATATTTTGGTGGTAATTTCATCATATTTTTTAACAATTTAATTTTTTCATATTTTTAATAATTTTCCTCGTATATTTTTATAATAATAGGTTATACACTTTTATTAATTAACTTCCTAATTATTTTGATTTTTTTATAGTACCCAGAGTTTTCTAATCTGCTTTAATATCTTTTTCTTTTCGCATATTTTTTGTTTAATATCTTGCTGAATTTTTTTGTTTTCTGTTTTTATTTAATTTATTTTAATGTGTGTTTTCCTCATGATGATTATGAATAATTTTAAGTCCGCTTGATGCACTTGTTTTTCGTGTTGTGTTAGTAAAACAGTGTTATCGAGTAATTCAAATAATTTCTCTTGTCTCCTGTTTTCTATACAGTAACTTTTCTCTTATCCACCAAAAACGGGACTCTGAAAAAAGGTTGTGGTTTCTAGAAAATGGCAGCTTTTTGAGTAAAAAATCCGTAAAAATTTCGAAATTAATAGAGGTTTTACAGTATAAAAATGGCGGTCGTTGGAGTTTGGCGAATAAGAGAGTATTTTATATATATATATATATGTGTGTGTGTGTGTGTAATTTATGATATTGTTGGACTTAAAGCCAAAATTAAAACAAAATACAATTTTAGTGTTAGTTTAAACAAAAAAATAATGAAATTGCCCACTGCACATGCACATGCGCCGCAAGCAGAAACTAAAAATAAAATAAAAACATCAATTAAACAAATTAAAAATATAACAAAATTAATTAAAACAAATATTAATAAAATTGATAAAAGCTCACAGACGCAGAAAGAAACACTTAATAAATAAATAAAACTGCCAAAACCTTGCAAAATAAAGTTTATAAAAAACACAGGCGGAAGCGGCGACCAAGAAACAAAATTTTAAGGGTCAAAAAGAACATTGAGCAAAAAAATAATTACAAAAATAAATTCGAAAAAATAAAAGTAATATATCAAAACATAATCAAAAATGAGTCAAAAATTATAGAAATATTTAAAAATTAATAAAAACATTTAAAAACCCTTAAAATGGCGAAAATTCACCTATTGGGCGCGCACACACACAAAATACTTAAATAAGCAGTGGCTAAATTCATTATATCAACTTAACTTAACTTTTACAATTTTACCAAAACTTCACAAAAATGCTGACAGACTTAAGATTCTCAGAAATATTCTTAATAAACATGTTATTGGCCATAAAATGATGCGAAGTCTGTCAAGTAGGCATTAGGTAAGATACTCAGCCGGTATTTGAAGTCACTTCATTAAAAAGATCAAAGCAACTAGAATAGGGAAGTGTTTATATTAATAATCAATTTACTGGAAATTTGCGTGCTGATTGTTTCTAATGATCTACTAGAACTTACAATACGGCGAAATGCGCATCAACCTAGTTTGTTTAATTATAATAATACTTTGGAAGGAATTCATTTTAAAATAATATTCATATTTATTAATAATTTTTCTTGCATTATATTAAGTTTTTACTTCTTAATTTATAATAATAATAATAATAATAATAATAATAATAATAATAATAATAATAATAATAATAATAATAATAATAATAATAATAATAATAATAATAATAATAATAATAATAATAATAATAATAATAATAATAATAATAATAATAATAATTATAAGAATAATAAGAATAATAAGAATGATAAGCATAACAAGAATAATTATAATAACGGTAATGGTAATAAATAAAATAATAACATAATGTAGGTAAATTAATGGCAATGGTAGTAATACTCTTAATCCTAATAGTATTTATAAAACGAGTAGTAGAATAAGATAAGTAAATTAAAGATGATAGTAATAATATAAATATTACATATAATTTAATAAAAGCAATATTACTAGGAGTTTTAGACGTAAGTATGTAAGGTAATAATAATAATTACATGTAATAGTAGCAACAGATAAGTACAATATAACAGTATAAAACCATGGGTGGGTAAATGGAATGTCTGGAAAATTGGGAATGATGGGGTAGAAGTACGTCAGGATATTTTGGGAGGATGAGGACTAAGTAAAACAAGAATAACAGCATTGACGAAAGTTATCTAACAAGACAATAAGCGTAAAATAAAATATAATTTTACAAACGTAAAATAAGTCATGTCTAAGTATATAATTTCCTCTAACTCCTTTTCTTTAGATGCATAATTTGCGCAGAATCCCGAAATTGAGTCATAAATCTACTGTCGCGGAACCAACTGTAGTTCCTCCCTCTAGAGGACGAGTATCGCATTCTTCTTGCGAAATATGATTAAGTGAAAAGCCTTTGGTCTCCACATGAAGCAACTAAGGAGTAACATCAGAAGATTCATCGGCTCTCTCGATGCCGCAATGATTTAATCGTATAGAGTCGCTCCCAGCGCGTGCTCATCTCTCAGCTGACCACTCTGGTGCGCAGAGCATTCACGGAAGCCGAGCTTCACTTATTAATGCCGAATCACGAATGGGCACAAGAAATCAACATCGTGCCAAGCCAGTACGTACCTTACGACGGTCCTTCGGGATCAGAAATGTTGGTCTATATGCCCTTAAAGCCGATTCCTCTTCCGGCCAACATTCCACTACCGCGAGTCAGAAACCCGAAACACAAACCGAACAAAAATCGCCGAAGACGCGAATGACGACGAGCGGAGCACGCTCAATTGTTAGCACACTTAGAGCAGGCAAACGAAAATGTTCCAGCACCGATCCCGTCAATTTCCCTGATAGAACATACTCAAGTATCAAGAGATGAAGATCCATGCTTCATGACTATGCCAGCCACTCACGATGACATGGCACTAAATATCAGGCTGACAATGGATCAATTAAACGTCAATTTCCCGGAAAGGTTCAAATTGACCATAGCGGAAGGTCAACGAAGGCAAAAGAAGCAGGTAGTTATTGATTTGAGTGAGCTTCCCGGGCTAACTATTCCTCCAGCTCGATCATACTCGAAAGTGGCAACGGAGCCTATCCTGAAAAAGCGTATTGAGCAACCTCGGCAAGCTTCGAAACGAAAATACCTCCCCGTCGATATGGATGAGTGATGGTCCTTAGTGAAACTATTTTTCTTTGTGGAACAAACTAATTTGATATAGTGTTGAATATAATTTGTCATGCGTGTTTTACGTCCATTTTCTCTAGTTTTTTTTATTTAAATGCAATAATAGGGATAATAAAATGTTACCGCATATAACTTGAAGTTGTTGTCCCATAAGTAAATAAAATGACAGGTATTGAGGAAACGAATTGTGATAAGAGTAACGAGGTTAGACCAGTAACGAAAACTAAAAGAGGGAAATTCAAATTTAGTAAACTAACCAAACCTGAAATAAAAACTACCAAAAATGAATAACCCTGAATTAACATTACGATAAAGATTCAAGTATTCAACGACATGTGAGGAATTAAGAGTTCACACAAAAGGGATTGTAGGTCTGAAGACCCATTCCACTTTAGTTTGTTTCCTTTAAAAAACTTGGAAGTAGACCCTAACTTAATGATCGGAAAAACCTGGAAACATAATTCCACGTAATTAAATTAAATAATTAAATTAAAAATTCTCAAATGAGTTACAATAAATTAATTGATCAATTTAAACATTAAATTTAACTGTATAGAATTTTCATTAATTAATACTTTCCATTAATGACGTGAGGGATATTTAAACCCAGGTTAGTTGTGTTATTTGTTTAAGTATGAGGGGACATAAGACCTTCTGTGACAGTCCGGAACCCGAAATCGAAAGTCATCCAAGGAGTAGTATTGGAAACGGTGCTCACCTGCTTGGATGGTTTTCGGCCATTGTGTACAGTACCAACGTGAGTTGTCACACAGGTACATAATGGTGAAGCGAAGTTATGAGGTGTATGAGGAAGAGGCATACCCTAGAGAAAGGTAATAGAAGGATGGATAATGGAGGTAGCTATAGAAATAAGAAATTGGTAACTCACTCGTACACCAACAATATATTTATATAATTATTTTATAAATTATTAATAAACTGTAAAATATATAAATTTAGTTCAAAAACTTTTCTTAATTTTCTCATAATTAAATCATAAATCATTCATTATTCTAACCGTATATCGTGTTTGTAAATTAATCTTTAGACGACGAAAGATTTTTTTAAGTTAAAAATACCTAAATTGTTTTCGGAAAAATTGGATTTAAATGAATAAATCTTTTGCATTAAAATTATTGAAAATACAATTTATTTTTACTTTATTCATACTCATTTAACTCATTTTAATAAAAAATCAAATTATTTAATAATTATTTTCATTAATTAATTCAGGAGAAAATAATATCCTCGTGGACTAATCATATTATTTAATCATTTTAACAATTTGTTTTCTCATTCATAGGTTAACAATATCATTTTTTGTTTTCTTTTGTCAAAATATGAAATCCAAATTATCTTATTCATTTTGGTATTAATAAAAGGAAAAATTAAGATACATTGATAAACCACGTCAACATAAAATTAGAACATATTGTAAAAGTTTAATAATAATAATAATAATAATAATAATAATAATAAGTAAATTAAAAATAACATATTTTTATTAATTTCATTAATTAAAGAGACACTCAAAAATATCCACTTCTTGCTCTTTCACATTGAATCCAGTCATGATGCCGTCTTTGTAATAAATAGAAAGCCCTTGGATTTTGACTTTTTAGAATTTCATAAATAATATTAATATTTAGATCTAAAATTTAAAATAAATTAACTTTGAATTAGATATATTTGTCAGAACAATTATTTATACAATTCTTGAAATTATTCTTAATTTATTAGAGAATTGCCGAAGGAATTACTCATATTTTTCATTTGAATTGTAAATACTTATTAATTGTAATTGATGAGATTTTTCATTATCTGTTAAACAAATTTTGTATATAATTTCTTTTATCTTCATTTGTTTCAGACTACAGATCAATATTTAATAGAAAAAAAATAATAATCAATATTAGAAAGGAAATAAAAGTTATAAAATAAAAAGAAAGTGTGTATGAAAACAAATCAAAGAAAAAATTATAAGATTATAATGAAAATTTTATCAATCAATTAAAAATGTATTAATATTATAACATAAGATATATTTTGTTATTCTCTTTTTATTTTAATGTGCTCCAATTTACAAATTTTTGGAATCATTTTTATTATCAAATAAGTTTAATACTACAAAATAGTTTTTGGTAAATAACTTTGGATATAAATGAATATATCTGAATGACTTAATAGTTAATAAATATTTAGGACTCTTCAAGTTATTTTTTCAAAAACGGTGTTTGACATTTTTTCTATTCTCAACTGGTCCATTTGTAAGTACTTAGTCATTCTGAGACAAGAAATTTTAAATAGATAATATAAAAAGATAAGTACTTGAACGTGAAAAAATGTCAAACATAAATATGAAATTTAAGCAATTTTGACCAGAAGAAGAAAATAAAACTTTATAGTCATTTTACTTCAAAACTATATAAATTTAAAGCTTAAAAGCCAATATTTTCTCATTGTAATGCTCAATATTAAATTATTTTTGTTATTATTATTATTATTATTATTATTATTATTATTATTATTATTATTATTATTATTATTATTATTATTATTATTATTATTATTATTATTATTATTATTATTATTATTAATAATAATAATAATATTATTATTATTATTTTTATTTATAAATAGAAAAATATAATTACTACTTTTCTTAAAATATCGATTTACTTCATATACCACTTTCAGAGTTGGATCTATTCCGCAAGAAGCAGTTCTAGCAAATGGTACCAATTGAAGGCTAATGAAAACAATTAAACTCCAGCACAATTTGGAGAAGAAACTATTAGACATTACTGTAAAAATATTAACATATAAAGTGAAATTAAGTTTAGGAATTATCTTTTAAAAGATTTTACGGCGAGAAATTAGAAAAAAACTTATTATTCATATTAACCAATCATAAATAAGAATAACCAGAAGAATATTATTTATATTTTATTATAATTTATGAATATTCAAGTTGATATTCACTGAAGTTTCCGAAAAAAGAATAGTTTAATTAGGTATAAATTTTATATTTAAAAGAGCTTGTTAACAGTAAAATACTAAATTATGAAAATTATGAACATTTTAAATATTTGAATTTAATTTCTTAGTTTCACTTTAGAAGATTTAAAACGAAATAGATGATTCTTCCATCCTTCGCGATTGATGTGAGAAATTTATTTTTGATTTTTACAATTATAATAAGTAAAAATTACATTCTATATATTCGGTTAGCAGTGAAATAAATTCCAACTTTGATTTTTAAAATGTATGTCTAAACCAGTGGTTCCCAGCCTTTCTGGTGCTGTGACCCCTTGATAACATGTGCCAAGCTGTTGCGACCCCAACAATAAACTTAATAGGATTGCTCCTCAGTCACTGAATTTTTGTAGCTAACTATTATGTTTTTGATTTCTAAATATCTGATTTTATTTATATTTTTTACTTTATGCTATAAAGTCAGAGTAGGAGTATCGCTAAGAAACCATTGACTAGCGTAAACAAATTATTTTCAGGTGTCAGGCGACCCCCGTTGGAGTCGCGACCCACAGGTTGGGAACCGCTGGTCTAAAGTAAAAAGTATTATAATCTTTAAAAAAATATTTAAACATTCAAAGATTTACTACTAATTGTATAAAAAGTAAATAAATTTTTAAAGTTTTTGTTAACAAATAAAATTATTATTAATACATTTTATAAGATTATATTAAAGCTAATTCATGTCCCCTGATACGCATATTGAAAGGTTCTTTATTGCAGTCTGTGAAGTTTTAAGAACATACTGATATGAAAGGTATGGTTGATATTATCTGAAGAAAAGTAATTGTAAAAAGAAAATGTTAAAATTTGAAGTTTATATAAGAATATATTTATATAAAAAATTTCTGAAATATTTGTGTAATTTATATATTTTATTAATTGAAATACTTTCAATTTATTCAACCTCTAAATTCATTCTAAGTTTTCCCGAAAAATCCAAAACATGCTGTTTAACATTTACCTAATATTATTCACTGCATAATTTACCTTATTTAAAAAAATATTTTAATTGGAATTTTGTATATATAATTTATGACATAAAATTGTAGTGAAAATCAGCAAAAGCAATTGCAATGATTCCAAATGTTTGTTTTATTTGAAATCTTAATAATAGAAATTTGTTGAAATAAGTTTATTTTACAAAAAAAATTAAAACCATTTCATTTTTAAAATTGTTTTTTATAAGTATTTATAAAAAACCTAAAATTATTTAATAAATAATTTTTAATAAATAATTTAATCTAGATTTTGTTTAGAACATTGATCAAATTTAAAGAAATGTGAACGGTATATTAACAATAAATATATAAATAGCATTATATTTAGTAAATATATCGAATTTTTTTTATTTCTTTACTGATTCATAGTCAAATAAATTTTAAGAAATATAAAGAATCAGCAATGAAAATTAAAAGTTCTTAATATTAATAAAAATATAATTTATAAATATCTACCACGTTAATAATTATATTACTATATCTCTCAATGTCATCGGTCATCGTGATAAAGTTTAATATTTTTCAATTTTCTAAAAATATCCGAAAATTTACGCCTAATTTTATTTTTATAATAATTTTTGAATATTTTATTAAAAAATAATTTTGCACGAGAAATTGAATTTCAGGATTTCGAATAAAAGCAGATGTTATTTGAAATTATTATCCTAAATTTCTTTTAATCCGACATGAGGATAATTTCGATCACCATCTATCAAATATGAAATAAATATAATGAGCATTTCTAATCATTTCTATTAATTTGAATATAAAATTTGACAGTCGACATTTTATATGATTTTTTATTAACATCAATACAATAATAATAATAATAATAGTAATAATAATAATAATAATAATAATAATAATAATAATAATAATAATAATAATAATAATAATAATAATAATAATAATAATAATAATAATAATAATAATAATAATAATAATAATAATAATAATAATAATAATAATAATAATAATAATAATAATAATAATAATAATAATAATAATAATAATAATCATAATCATAATCATAATAATAATTGAAAAACGCCAACTATATATTTTGTATAACACTACTCTATATATTTCGACCTCTATATATTACGACCTCTTTAGGTTAGAAATCACATTAACAATAACTAAATGAAAATAAGAACAACCTTTTTAACCCACGGGTCAATTTAAATTTTAAAATTTTGTGGTGGGTTGCGCTCATTAATAATTTACAAAGCTTTATATATACTAATAAACATTATAATATAAAAATACAAAAAATTCTTGGCGGGCCACAAAAAAATATTTAAAGGGCCGCGGGTTGCTCATCCCTGATTTAAATAAATTAAATAAAAATCACAATCACGATCAAATTGTATCAAAAAATATAAAATACTTTTATTTTTAAAAAAATAAACTTTAAATTAAGTTTTAAAAAACACAAAATATATCATTCGTTTTAAAAAAATGTTTTTGTAATACAAAAATTTTAAAAAATAAAATTTAAAATTCTTTTACATAACAAAATCTTTTTTAACATACCACAAAATAACACCAAACACAAATTATACACAAATCATATTCAATTATTTAAATATATGCCTGCCTGTAGGCTGAGCACTTTGAATATTAAATTTAGGATTCAAAGATCTTATCAACCAAGGCGTGTTAATAATAATAACGAACTTCAGACAAAATCAACTTTATTGATCAATACAATCCAATTCCAAATTAAAATGATTAAAATGACACGAATAATTCGATATCATAACAATTTGAATTACGTGCTTATTGTCGGTAAAAATGATTTAGTTGCATTCTTAGCTCTGATTAAAATTTATTCGATAACTTGAGTTTTGTTTTAATTCTCTTTCTTCTTTTCTTTACAACTTCAGTTTCCTAACAAATTCTTCTTACAACTTTCTCCTGTAACAACTTCTGTTCTCTCTAAATTTCTCTTCTGATTCAAGTTGCGCTTTTTTTATAATCTGCAATTTAATGACACTTACTAATATTATAAGTATAAAACGGTTATTCCTTGGTAGCAGCTGTTGGACGTGGAGGAGTTTTTGAAAAACTAAACTATTGAGTCATCCCAATCATCTACTCTCATTGACCACCACTAGAGGTAACTACTCCGTACGTCACATGATTTTGATCACTATTTCACACCCGTGACCGGAGTCACGTTGGAACTGTGTAAGTAGTGGGATACAGGCCCTCTAGCTCACAGGCCCTCTAGCTCACATACCCCCTCCCCCCGGCAAAAATTTTTTTGCGCTAAGTTTAAAAGTACAAATTTTTTAGAACAAAGACAATGACTCATTCAAGGTCATTGAAACAAAGACCATGACTCATCAAAAAATTTTCAAGGTCATTTAAACAAAGACAATGACTCATTCAAGGTCATTGGGTGACTCATCAAAAATTTTAAAACAAAGACCATGACTCATTCAAGGTCATTGGATGACTCTTCAAAATTTTAAAACAAAGACCATGACTCATTCAAGGTCATTCAAGGTCATGGAAAAGTAGGTCAAGGTCGTTCAAGGTCATTGGATGACTCATAAAAATTTTAAAACAAAGACCATCACTCATTCAAGGTCATTCAAGGTCATGGAAAAGTATGTCAAGGTCATTCAAGGTCATTGGATGAGTCATCTTTTTTTTCAAAATTTTTATTATGTTGAAAAGTACATATATTTTCAAGGTCATTCAAAAAAATTTTCAAAAATTTTTCTATGTTTAAAAGTACACGATTTCCTATGTCACCGCTGGACCAAAAAAGAGAATATTTTTCGAAATTTTTTCAAAATTTTTTCTATGTTGAAAAGTACAAATTTTTTCAAGGTCATTCAAAAGTAGGTCAAGGTCATATAATTTTTCAATATTTTTTAATTTTAATTTACTACTTATATTTTTAAGTAGTATATAGTTGTAAATTATTTATTTTTATTATTATTATTATTATTTTTATTATTATTATTATTATTAATATACTTATAAAAACTTTAACTATTATTATTAATATACTTATTACTTATAAAAAATTATTATTAATATACTTATTACTTATAAAATTATTAATATTAATAGTATTATTTATTATTATTATTATTAATATACTTATAAAAACTTTAATTATTATTATTAATATACTTATAAAAACTTTAACTATTATTATTAATATACTTATTACTTATAAAAATTATTATTAAAATACTTATTACTTATAAAATTATTAATATTAATAGTATTATTTATTATTATTATTAATATACTTATAAAAACTTTAATTATTATTATTAATATACTTATTACTTATAAAAATTATTAATACTTATAAAAACTTTAATTATTATTATTAATATATTTATTACTTATAAAAATTATTAATACTTATAAAAACTTTAATTATTATTATTAATATACTTATAAAAACTTTAATTATTATTATTATTATTAATTTATTAATGATAATAATAATAATAATAATAATAATAATAATAATAATAATAAAATAATAATAATAATAATAATAATAATAATAATATATTAAACAAATATATATATATAAAAACAAAAACAACTTTACAAAAACAACTTCATAAAAACAAAGAATTAATTATAAAATAAATACATAGTGTTATTACATTTAAAACCTCTATAAAGTAATATTTCGCGTTTCGTCACGCTGCGGTTTTTGCATGAAAAAATAAAAATGTAATTATAAAAATTAAAATTATAAAAAATTATATCTAATTTCATAATAAAAATGAAAACTATTACAAGTTTTCTAGATAAATAAGATTCCAAATTAAGAAAATCAGTTCTATTAAAACATTTATTATTCTGATAAATACACATCATCAATATCAATGTTATCTTCGTTAAAACCATCAAAAAGCTGTCCACTATTACTGATTTCGGTAGAGTCATCAAAACTAGGACTCAAACCACCGAAAAGCTGTCCATTATCGCTGATTTCGGTAGAGTCATCAAAACTGGGGCTCGAACCACCGAAAAGCGGCTCATCCAAGAAATTAACTTGGTCACTAACTATTGCATCAACCCCAAAATAATGCCCAAATGCGATACTGGTATTTTTCCCCACCCACAATCGCTTATCATCGTTATTACTCAAAGCGATTTTACTGTTTTTAAATGTGTACAGCTGATGGTTCCGCGTCCCTATCCTACTTTGAGGTACTGTGAAAACTACGTTTTTATTGTAGCAATCCAAATAAGACTGATGTTTGATGTCAGTCCCCAACAACTTCACCCCCTTAGCCCTCATTGTATCAGATTTACCTAATAAACTATAGCACTTGGGTCTTAAGAAAACCCACTCCTTATATCCGAGACCTTTGCTTTCATCTTTAAATTTTCCTATCACAGAATCTAATTTCCTCGAGTATAAGGGATGTGCCGGGTCGTAATTTGAGGTATCTAAAAGGTTGTCTCTTATCATTGCCGGCAAAAGAATGTCAAGCTTACAGTGCTTAACCTCAAGAAAAAACGAATCAGTGTCGCCGGCAACGATATTTATATCACAGTTGAATTCTGATCGATATTTTGACAATTCATTATATTGTAATTGGTACATCCGCAGCTTAGACAGGTCTAGTACTGATTGGCCAATGTAGCTAGGCCTGTCTAAACATATAGAATCTTTGTTCAGATGAGCAGCAATCAATCATCCACTATTTTAATGGACTTTTTGAAAGTCGGTTTTGAGGCATATACAATCATCTTTTCAGCTGAATTGCATAGCCTCAAATTCATCCGTTTTTTCAAATTCTCAACGGACTTCCCATATAGGCTATTATTAAATAATTTATACAAATCTCTATAAAGCTCGCACTTTGTGTTGGAGCGTAAATCTGTATTTCTTTGTATATATTCTTTAAAAATAGGTGCTTGTTTAAATTTAATTGCCCTATGAATACACTCAACTTCTGCACCCAATTCTATATACAGCTTGAGAAGTCTCCAGTGAAGAACATGGTTCTTCTTACTGTAATGCGTGAGCATTAACTTCTCAACTTTTGAATTGGGCGGGCACATTTTTTCAGGAGCAAGCGGAAAGTCATTCAAATCCTGATGCACACGCTCAGGGATATTGATGTCAACTTCCATTGTATAACCATACGGAAGGAATTCAATATTCGCATTCACACATTCACTCAGCACATCATTCAGATTATCATGCACCCAAACAAAATCACCATACGGAAGGTTTTGGCTAAGTGCCCAACCATATAAATTATTAATGTCGATATACAAGAGTTCTGTATCTTTAGAACTTGCAACATGATGTTTGTTAACAAATGTTAACCCACCCCGTATTCCACCCTCATAGAAATTAAACATTTCCATGTCCTGCAAAAGTTCTATGGGTTCCTTTAATGTCATGAGAGCGGACACCCATGACATTCCAGGAATTCCATAAAAATTCAGAGGTTCTAAACCATTGTAAGCAATAGCCTTTGCGCGAAATTGCTGAAAATAGTCTGCAAGGAGGAATACGTCTAATTTTAGGTAAGTTAACATATAGTCTAACATTGTAGTGCAATTTTGCTGTGTCCAAATTAGTTGGGCGGTAGCATATTCATCATCAGATACAGAATCCCATTTTGGAGGTAGTTCATAAGTCGATTCAAGGACCTCTAGTGATACTGCAAAATCATAAGGAAAGATACCCTTTGCCTTAACAATAAGACCATCAAAAGCAGAACAAGTTAGAGGTAGATCAGTAAGAGTTTTTACAGCCTTGGCTAAAGAGCAATTTACAAATTGCATACTATCTATAAATCTAACAGCTAATTTCTTAATATTTACAATCAAAGATATGAATTTCTCAGTTGTTGTAGGAATGATATTTAATTTCCAAGACGGAAATTCATTCAATCCATACTTTAAAATATGATGAAGGTCATATCCTCTCAAATTATGAAAGACGATAGGTAACTGTTTGCTTATTTTCCTATTTATATTACAGTTACAACAGGTAGCACCAAGATACTGACCTGTAAAATGATCATGGTCCTTAACCTTATTTCTAATAAGTTTTTTTACAAAGATAGCAAGTTCTACATGCGATGAACTGCTGTTCCTCATTAGAAGTAAGATTATTCATAGGTTTTTTACCATGATTTTCATAATATGGTAGGACAATTGTGACAGCAATTTCCTCTACCTTCTTTAAAAATTCCAATACACATTCCAAGCCTATAAAACTGAAATATTGTGTAGTATTTGTTAAATTATTTATTAATAATAAGCCTGCTGATATCGGCATGTGTATTTGATGATGTTTTACATCTTTAGGCAAAACAGCCTCAAAATCCGCATAAATTACGAATGGTGGGGTAATCATTTTAGAATAGTTTTTAAATATTAAGTTTTTATTTTCAGGGAGCGTGTATCGGGTTGTTCCTATTTGATTTTTAGCGCACAAATCAACATGTGCCTTAAAGGTTTTATCATAATAAAAACCGTTTAAACAATGGGACACCATTTTACGTGAATTCTGGTGTTACATTCACTACTCGAACGACAATTCAACAGTCTATTTAAATTAAAAATTGCGGTATAATGAAATTATCACCGTCTTGTAATAATAAAAGATTAATCGGGTTACCACCGATAACCTTTGTTCGATGAATTAAGACAAGGTGAGGATGATGAGGTACATAATCAATGTCATTCAATTGCTTAGAAGGGGTGTTGTTATATTCAAAGACATTGATGGCCAAATTTAAATCGCTATTATTTCTCTCAAATTTGGGTATGTTACAGAGTCTCATTGGACAATCTGTAATTGAATCATAATTCAATTCATCCATAAAAGTAGTGTAAGAAGAAACACGCTCCCTATTCTTTAAAACTATATCACGCTTTAAAATCGATAAGACACTATATATAAAACACGAATGACCTGTGTTTTTAACGTTTACAATAGCCTTTTTACCTACTAGAGATTCAGGCGTAGGGATAAAACTATGTCCGGCTAATCGACTTACAGGATAATACGTGGTTAAAATAAAATCGATTTCGCGAATCTTAACTACGCGCCACCCACTTCCTAAATATGTGAATTTTTCGATTTTCTCATTTAACCGACTCACACCATCAGCAAGAAAACTATCGGAAAAGACACACGCGCTATTCGAAAAGAAATTATCTTTTATTTCCCCATCTTTTTCAAATTGAATGAGAGCTGTAAACTGAACTTTTACAGATCCCATTTTCTTTATTTCGATTTGTAATTTATTTACAAGTTTATCAGTTAGGGCGATTTGAACAAGATTTTGATTTTCTAAATCAAATCGAATATTTTTACGGGAACCTCTAAAGTCAATCTCTATTTCAGGTTCATCGTTTATTTCAATATTTACAGAACCCCCTATTTGATTATATTCAGTTTCGTCATCACTAATGATGATTTCTATTTTTTTAATTTTAGCAGGGATACACGACACGATTTTATCAGCAGGTCTTTTTGATTTTTTAGTAACAGTTGTATTATTGTTTTTAGTAATCTTTGTATTGTTGGTGTTATTATTACTAACATTTTTCGCATTAATCATTTGAAATAATGCCTTTTTATTAATTTTAAATTGATTTAAATGACTAGAGTGTTTCTTATAAAACTCTAGATATTCAATGTCTTGGGCTGTATCGCATTCGGGGCAAATAAAAAAGTCGATGCCATAGAATCTATGACCATAGTAACTTTCCATAGTCGTATGACATTTCGAGTTATGACCAATTCCAGATTGGCAATAGTTTTTATACAAACGACCTGATAAATATATAATTATTATCAAATGTTTATTATTATTTAAATCATATATGAATCAAATAATAATATATAAATAATGATAATTATGTAAATATTTTAATAAATTTCAATTCGTATTATAAATCCGTTATTTCTATTATAAATTAATATTCGTATTATAAATCATAAATTTCTATTATAAAAATAAATCACATATTTCTATTATAAATTAATATTCTGATTACAAATCAAATATTTCTATTATAAAATTAATATTCTGATTACAAATCAAATATTTCTATTATAAAATTAATATTCTGATTACAAATCAAATATTTCTATTCATATTTCAAATCAGATATTTCTATTATAAATTAATAATATTTAAAGTATTATAATATAATACTTTACATATTATTAACTTATACTCATTAAAATATTCTTATAAATTAAAAATAATAATGATCATTAAAAATATTAAAAATAATAAAAATCCTACATTTTTTAAACGAAATCTCATCTCCCACAGAAACGTCAACATCCATAGAAATCTTGGCTTCCCCAGAAACGGGGGCATAATTGTTGTCATCCCCAGAAACGAGGGCATTATCAATAAATGTTTCGTCCAAATCTACTGACGCTGCTGAATGAATATTTTCATTGATATCCTCACTAATAATTTCTGAAAAACATTAATAATAATAATAATTAAATAAATAAATTTACCAATATCGGAATCATCGCTATCTTCTATTAAAATAATTTCCTCATTTGAAACATTTTCTAAAATTATATTAAAATAAATAATAATAAAATTAAAAATTACCAGGAACAAATTCGTTAACACCGTCAATTTGATTTTGAAGTTCGGTTATATTAAACCAATCTAGAAAAATAGAATAATAAAATAAATTAAAAAATAATAATTTACCATTTTCTTCGGCCAACAATTGTCGTAAAATTCTTGAATTCTCCATTTTAAAATTTTTGAAATCGCACGAGTGAATATTTGAAAATTGATAATTTTGAAATAATTGTGACAAATTTAGAATTTGTCAATGTTTATAAAGAGAATAATATTTTCGGGATTTAGCCAATCACATTTTAGCAATACACACATATAGGTGAGAGATTTTTAGACATGTTTTCTTTGTAAAACACATGCAGTCTACACTGTGACTGTATGCGTTCTTTGTAAAATCACATACATTGAGTTTGTATGTGTTTTCTTTGTAAATCACATACATACATTGAGTTTGCATGTGTTTTCTTTATTCAATTTTGTGTATGCATGCACTTATCATATGATTATCATGCACTGTCTTTGTGATCACGCACTTATCATGCACTGTCTTTGTGATCACGCACTTATCATGCACTGTCTTTGTGATCACGCACTTAACATGCACTGTCTTTGTGATGATGCATTAGCTTATCTTTAATTAAACACATAATAATAATATTAATAATAATAATAATAAAAATAATAATAAAAATAATAATAAATAAAAAATATTAATAGTTAAAACATAACAATAAACCTTAATACATTTATTAATCATCAAATCTCTTGGATAATAACCAAGCTAAACAATGTTGACCACATGTTAAGGTCCATGGTTTTTGATACATAGTTTTATTATACACAATAGGTTTACCCATTGTTTGCAGTTTCGAAACCATTAAAGCCGGATAATAGAAACCCATAGGATCAAATACAAATATCTTGCTAGGTTTCATATATATTGCTAACCAATGTTCTCCACCGAGATGAGAAGATTGAGTATTGACGATTATGGCTTGATTATTACGTAAATATGGAATTTTATCAAGAGGAAATACCCCTAAAAATTCATGTCCTAGTATTTGTTTTCCAATTCGATAGACCTGAACAGAACTACATCAATAATATTAATAATACATTTAAAAACTTACTCCATGACAAATTATCATAAATTATCTATACATTTATACCATTCAAACCAAGAATGTTCGTTCAAACCAACAATGTTCGTTCAAACCAACAATGTTTGTTCAAACCAACACTGTTCTGTTTGCAGTTATTTGAACCTCATTTTCAAACACACCATATATTACAACATGTACCGGTTCAGTTGTAGCTTTAGCAAACTTTATATCTAATCGTAAATTTCCATTTTGAGGTAATTGACTCTTATTTAAATCGAAATCGGGTGCCAAAACAAATGTGAAGAATGGATATTTGTTTTTAAAATCATCAAGAGTTATACCACAATTAAGGTTTTTATCCAAATAACCCATATTTCTCACTATACTCTGCATATATGTAGCACAATAATTATCATTATCGAAATCTTGAGTATATGTTTCTCTATAATCACTATTTTTCGATAAAGTTAGCGATGTTACACCAAAGTTTTTGAAAATTGAGCACGATGTTAAGTATGATCCATTATATTGAGATTCACTTTGAAATGTTACCAATATAAAGTTGGGCATTCTTCTATCTCCAAATATTTGTTCCTTATAGAAAGAAGCTGAACCTTTAGCAATTGCAAATTGAACAATTTCCTTTGTTTTCAATGGTTATATTGCATGCTTAGAATTAAGCCCCAGTTGATGACCAGCTAATACAGAGGGCTCAACACGAACTCTTCTTACCAATAATTTTGCATCAACTAATTGAAGAATTGATGTTGTGGTGGCACTTGTTAGTGATAATGCCGAATCAGATCTTTTCAATCTAATGTGCACATTAACACCTGGGAGTAAATATTTCGGTTGATCCATAAAATCGAGTTGTAATGATGAGCACATGGTAAATAATTTCGATCCTTTAATCCACTTTTTCCTATCGTCATCACTACCATAACCCATAGGAGTTAAACATGTATTTTTAGTATCACTATTGTAATTGATAATAGTTTCTATTAGAGATTTGTGAATATATGTACTGTTACCACCCTCAATCTTGATATTATTAAATCCGAGAACTGCATCTTTAAAAAGTGTATGAAACAAGAAATTGTTTGGTATAACATCACTAGGTTCACCCAACGGTTTTCTATCTTTATCTACAACTTTGATCTGAACAGTTAACAATGTATCGTTCAAATCTAGATATTCAGTTTGGGAACCATTAATATAAAATTCAATATCAGTTCTACTATCCATAATAGAATTCATCGGGAATACATCTTCAAAGGCCCCCATTTCAATTACCGCCTGGGGAGATGGTCTATCAAATAAGCACAATTCAGATTTACCACAAATCATTTTTGAAATATAGTTCCATGGCCTTTCATTCGTTTGTTTATATGTTTATGATGTCTTTTACGTTTTTGAGCCGGTGCTTCAGGTTTTTGAAACATACCTGCAACACTAGGTAGAACTTTCCCCAACTCGGATAATGCATTTGATTTTAGAGATGGTAATATTTTCTGCTCATTCATTATCACATCTTTAGCAGTTTTCATGCCAAAACTACCGAGGCGTTTAAGAATAGGAAGTGCAAATCTACCAATTGTTCTCAACCAACCTGATCCATACTGTTTACCAATAAAATATGGTAATTCGCCACCACTTTGGCTACCACTATACATACTAATAATATCGTTATTGGCCATCTAATTTACGAAAATGTAATGTCAAATGAGTTTTTGTATCTTTACTAAATTCAATAAATTTACCGCTATCATCACGAATATTTATTTCTATATTGTTTATACATGATGTTGATACCGGTAAGTACATGGGATTATCGATATTTATATTGACAACTTCATCCTGGTCATGTTTATCAACCCAAACAGATTTCAATAGAGGAACCAAAGAATCACCAACAATTATAGGATCGATGATGTTAGTATATATGAACATTTGCCTATGAAGTTTTATTATTTTTGGTTTGCGTACACCAAAAGCACTTGTCCTATATGTTTGCTTATCTAATCCCAATGTATTAGCCAAATTTTTATCAAATGTAACTTCACAAATGTTATTATTCAGACTGAATTTGCATATTCCATCTTTAAGAAATTCAATAGTTTTAAATATGTGTAAACAATTTAATGAAATATATTTATGTAATTCTTCAAGGGTTTCAATATATAATTCATTAGTAAATGTAAATGTATCTTCCACCTCATTAATATATGATACAGATATTTTGATGTTTTCGATCGTTACACATTTCTCATCAAATGTTTTGAAACGTATTTGGTATTCAGTACCAGGAACAACGATGTTAAGCTTATCACTACCCATTCGCTTGGCATCCTCAATACTTTCAAACTTTATTGTAAATGGGCTAAAATCACAACTAACATTCAATCCATCTTTGAAAAACATGCCACTATTTTCATATAAAATCTGATTCGGAATATGACAATATCGTTCAAAATTATTGATTGTGAAAATACCACTACATGTTTTGGGAACACGTTTCTTGTAACCGATTTTACAATGACTATAAAATGGGAATGTATTGTACACAAATGTAAAGTCTTGCAAAGCAACTTCCCAATTTCCATGTAAATACATAGGATTTTGAAAATTAACCATAAATTTACTCGCTTGATTTTCCGGATGGATTAGTGGGCAACTATTACTCGGTAAAATTGTATAGAAACTCATTTTACTAGGTCTTTTGATGATATCCACGAGGGTTTTTGATATCCATGCCATTTGACATAGTATTGTTTATCCTTACCCACCATTTTAGTTTTCAATATTTTCTGAATTCTGAACACTGTAGGTTTGGAAATAACTTGTAATTCCTGTTCATAGAATTTCCCTTGTATTACATTGTTATCACTATCTTTAATAACATACATTACAGGACTCTGTTTAGTATTAATTTTAGTAATTTGAAATACCTCATCACTCCAATTACTATCAAAATTTTTGATGAAAGGTGAAGCAGATATTTTACTAATTCTAACGTGATCACCAACTTTATATTTTGGTTTTGTAATAGCAATTGCTTTAGACTGCACTCGTGTTTTTGAGCTGATATCTACGGGTCTCAAACCATTCAGACCTCGATGTGATGAATTATTATAACTAACAAGTATTTTCGGTAATACATTTATCCATATTTTATTACCTTGATGCACGAAATATTTCTTCAATCTATCCCTCAATGTCCGGTTAAATCTTTCAACATGAGCGGCTTTGTATTGAGAATGTACAGAATAATGATTTATTTTGAGCCGATCCAGGATTTGCTTAACTTTACTATTGTAAAACTCCTTGCCTATAATAATAATAATAATAATAATAATAATAATAATAATAATAATAATAATAATAATAATAATAATAATAATAATAATAATAATAATAATAATAATAATAATAATAATACCTAAATCGGTTTGCAAATTGTCTGGATGTCCATTTTTAAACATTGAGTTAATTGCTTTAGATATTTCCTCTGCAGATTTTGTCTTTGTTGGTACACCGCGGGCAAAACGACTGAAAACATCGATACACGTTAAAATATATTTATAACCCTTGTTAATTTTCGAATACGGTATCATCTCCATCAAATCCATTTGCCATAAATCATTAATACCGAATGTCTTATAAGCTCTCGTTGGAAATCTTTTCCGCATCGGTTTGTTTAAACTGTACGCAAGCTGATCTGACAACCACTTTTGCGTTTCCTTTTTCGAATTTGGGACTCTTTCTTTAACTTTGCCACTCCACCGAAACCTGCTTCGTCTTCTGGGTTCGTCCAAATCTTCTCCATTACAACAAGATGATTTAAATTTTAATTTAACATTAGGTAATGATTGACCCATCGTTTATTGTGATAATAATGATAATGCTAATGGTAACATTGCTCCGATAAAACCACCTTGTTGTTTATATATGATTTTTCTCATTTGCTTACGATTTTTATTATTTACTAGCGATAACAAAGGCTTACAATGTTTATTCAATACTAGTTTTTTAGAATTACTGATTTTAATTTTACCTCTGACTACTTTTAATAGAATTTTGAGTAAATCATCGACAACAAAAGTTGGAAATGATTGTAAAATAGACATTCTTTTCATACTCGAAGCCTTTAACAATGCATTAAAATATGGGAAACTCCTATGATTTTTAACAATTTTAACTTTTTTCTTACTCTTTTTAATAATGTTTTTCGAAATAAGATTCATTGCAGGGTAATTCTCGGTTATTAGCTTTTTAGATGGTGTATAACTAGTTTTTGGTGGAACACGTTTCTTTATAGTCTTTTTAATATTATGTCTAAGTTTTCGGATATTTTTAAGCCTGGATTTCATAAACATTTTTACATGTTAAAGTTTTCAACTTTGTTTATATACCATGGCACCTTCTTTATTGAAAATATCTGTTTTTACCCGTAAATCATCGTTACATTGTTGTGTGAAATCAAGAAATATATATTCATGTGGTGATTTTGTAGCATCTTGAAATGCACTGATGAGAAAATTACGATTATTAGGGTATGCTTGTCGAGCAAGAAAATCAATAACTGTTGCATCTCTAGGATTCTTAAAAATAACTAAATATTGAACATTTAAATTCCTTGTTCGATGTGCGCCACCCTGATGAAATAGATTTTGAGTAATAAAGATCACAGTAACACCAACATGTCTACTGATTTTTGTGAATAAATTATTAAAATCCTTTTCTTTATTAGCTTCCTGATACAAATCATCAATAATGATGACACCACCTTTCCTTAAACGACTTGACCAGTTTTTATCGAAACCCTTTACTATTTTCATGTTTTTCAATTTACAGAAATTATCTTGAGTTAATCCATGTTCTTCATCTGCACCCCTATGCCAATAAATCTTGTTGAATTTGGTTTGAAATAAATTAGATTTCAGTAATTTACACACAAACATAGTTTTACCACTACCACTTGGGCCGACGATTTGATATACAGCATCATTTCTTAAGTCCATTATTAATTTGTATAATTATAGGTTTTTGTTTAAATTATACGATTTAATGAACTCTTTCTAAAAATCATATATATAGATTAATATTTCATCATTGTTTAACTATGTTATCAAATATAAATTATAAAGGAACTTTCGATGTATCAAAAATGACGTTTCCAAATGGTAAACCCCAGCAAATTGTTGATAGGAGTGGAAAATACCCTATAATAATCAATCAGGCAAATGCAGAATCATGGGATGCAAGAAACCTTTAGATGTCAATAAATTACAATATAGAATAAAGGATCTTAAAATACAGTCAATTACAGTTACCATGGATATGGGACAATCTATCAATCTATACAACATGTCAACAAAATGTCTTTGTATGTTCGAGCCGGAATTATTTCCTGCATTGAGGCTTTTAAAATACAACCCAATGTGTGTTAACGTGTTTGCTAGCGGCAAAATAGTCATATTAGGGGTGCGAAATCTAGAGTACAAAAATATTGTTTGTGACATACAAAATGAAATCACCGGATTGGTTGATATCTGATTGGCTAATGATTGATTAAAACAAATTGCTTATTCATTTTATTTCATTTTTAAAATGGAAAATATTATCATGACGAGTACAAAATTAAGCAAAAAAGAGATCGAAAATTATGGTAAATTTATTATTTATTATTTATTAATATTAATATCTTTGTTTCCAGATAAATATCAGGCCGTATTACTGGAAAGGTTATTCTTCTTCTATCCTCAACTCAGAGCAATAGTCAAAGACCAGCCTGAATCAGTAATTCCAGATTTTGTCTATACAACCACCAACATATGGATTTTTAACATAATTGATCAAGCTCTATGGGATATTAAGCTTGACAGAAGACCAAAGGAGATGGAACCCGAATACCCTTGTATTCTGGGTTGTAGCTGCTGCGATTTTTGATACCAGCGCTATGTGGAATGGTGCCTGGCAAAATCAGTTAGAAATTCTTCGAAATACCAACTTTTTCGAAAATAAATGTTTTGAATTTTATTTTTTGTTTTGTTTTAGTGTTGATAGTAATAGTTTTATTTTTGTTAGTGTTGGTAATAATAGTAATAATAGTAATAGTTTTATTTTTGTTAGTTTTGGTAATAATAATAATAATAGTAATAATAGTAATTTTATTTGTATAGTAATAATAATAATAATAATAATAATAATAATAATAAATAATAATAATAATAATAATAATAGTTTTATTTTTGTTAGTTTTGTTAATAATAGTAATAATAGTAATTTTATTTGTATAGTAATAATAATAATAGTAATACATTTTATATAGATGATATGTGTAAAATCATAAAACTCAACGGGTTAATTTACATACAGTCACGCACTTAACATGCAATTATCATGCACTTAACATGCATGATTCTGATTGGTTAATCAGTATCTGTCAAGGGTATAAAAGTGCGTCACTACCTTATAAAAATCATAAATCAAATATGACCAAGAAAATAAGCGTCCAACAAGTTCAGATGTTCCACAATTATAAAATGTATTTTTTAAAGGAGCCTATTAATATGCAATTGGCAAATCCAGTCAAACTCAATAAGACTCAATTTTAATCTCTCGCTGGCACTCTATCAATGTTAGATATCAAGGATATTGATAATACGTTCAAAAAGATCAATTCCAATTTAAAATGCAATGAAAATGCTTTCTTCACGAGTCAATATACCAAATATTATGATGCATTTACAGAAATAGGTTTCAAAGAACAGGAAAACTGGTATATAACAATAACAATCCAAGTATATAAAGCTGATCAAAATGATGTGCTTTCTCCAATCTGGAAAATTGTTACTGCTAGACTTTCACAGTTATTTTAGTGTTTAGTGTTTAATAAATGTATTAATGCTTCTTTGTTATTCTATAAACAAAATTATAATTAGTTTTAAAATAGTGTTAAAATGATGTCTGAAAAAGGTAAAATATAAAATATAAATAATTAATTAATTTTGGTTTAGAATATTTAATAAACTTTTTGTTTGATAAACTTGAAGAAATAACCGGTGTAAAAATTAGAGATATGTTGACTCTAGTTGAAGCATTGAGTAAAGAATCGGATTGCGAATCTGAATGTCAGAGTGATGAAATTGTTAATGATGGAGATACTGAAATTATTAATGATTCTGAAAAAATTATTGAGGATACTGAAGATACTGAAGAAAATATTAATGATGTTGAAGAAGCTACCGAAAAAGATGAGCCTACCGAATTTAAGAATTGTATTGATCATGTTATAGAAAATATTATGATAGAATCTTGTGGTGATGAACAATGTACATGTAATAATCAATAAATCTTTAAAATATAGTTTTTTATTAATAAAAATAACAAAGAAATATTTATTAAAATCTATGATAAACCTTGTTACATAAATATAAAACAGATACTCCAATGAATAGTTTTAATAGAAATTTGCAATTCTCGATATAAATATCAGAGCGTTTGGCTTCTGCGGCAACTTGAATAATAGCTGTCCATCCACCGTATGTTTCTACCCACGGGTCAATTTTTGTTTCTATCACCTAAATAATAATAAATTAATAACAATATAAAGTAATATACCTCTATAGACCATTGGAAATAATTTTCATAGTCGGATCCAGATTTTAATATCATGTGTTTCATGTACATTAATCCTACTATTATTCGCATACATTTATTATTTTCATCAAACATGTAACTAAATATTGATTGGAATGCCTTCTTTCTCTCCAATGGTGGCAAATTGAGAATTTTTTCATAATCGAAAGGGATGTCTTCAACAATTTTCTCGGTACGGTTTACCATAAATTTCATGTTTTTAATGATTTCATCTTCTTCTCTATTATTAGAGACCAGCTCATTCAACAAAGTTATAAAAAATTTAGTTTCTGGCATTTTATAAAAATACGTGAAAGTGTAAGCTTATTTATACTATATTCGACCAATCAGAATCATGTAATACTAAGAAAATATGTAAAAATATATAATGGAAATGGCAATGATGATTTGTTGGCACTGTTAACTTCTTTCAAGTTGTTGCCACCACTGTTAACCGGTTGTTGTTGTAATTTCATTATACGATTGAACTGATCAGTTGTTTTATTAGAATAAAATTTTATACTATATTGAACTTGATTCATCATTTTTTCATTAAGTTTACGATTTTCTTTCAATTCTAATACTGATTTTCTTAATTCATTTTTGATAGTACCAATGGTCTTATTTAGATATATAATATCATCATATAATTCGTTTTTAGCTCTTTTTAAAGTCTCATATGTATGTTCAAATCGGAATTCTAAATTACTCATTCTTTCAGATAATCTTTTTACTGGAGTTTTCAAATATCTAGGCCTATCTATCATATACAAAATATCCATCAATACAGCGGTATCAGGACATACACATCTTGTTGAATTTTTACCTTGAACGGTTACAACAATTGAGTTGGCCATATTAAAAACTAATAATATTATTAAAATTTCTTTAATCATTTTCAAAACATTATAAATTAATATTTATTGTTTATAGCTAAAGATGTGTGTGTGTGTGTCTAAATTAGTATTAAAGTAATTGTTATTTCATTTTTTATCATTAAAATGGTTGTACCGAGCGCAGTTCAAGCTATGAATGAAATTAAACATTACGGTAATTTATTATTAATATTATTATTATTATTACTTGCTTTTAGATGATTATTTTAAAGTTATTAAAGAACGTCTGCAATTTTATTATCCAGAAATACATGGAATCATGGATAAGCCGGCATCAATAATTCCAGACTTGATATTCAATCATACATCAATATGGATATTTACTGTAATAGATGAGTTCCTATGGGATATCGAACAAAACAATTTGTCAAAAGATATGGAACCCGAATACCCTTGTGGTGATGGATGTCATTGCTGCGCCGCCCGATATCGGAAGTATGTGGAATGGGCTTTGAATAAAGCTCTTAGACAATACTACTATAGTAGAATTGTCTCTTTATAATAAATTTGTTGTATATGTCTCGGTTTTCAATATATAATAATAATATTTATAAACATAATAATAAAAATAATAATATTTTATAAAATAATAATAAAATTAAATTTACAAAATATATACTACTTATAAAAGTAAGTAGATATATTATAATTAAAAAATGTTTAAAAATTCCGTGACCTTGAAAAAATATTTGTACTTTTCAACATAGAAAAATTTTTGAAAAAATTTCGAAAAATATTCTGTCTTTTTTGGTCCAGCGGTGACATAGGAAATCGTGTACTTTTAAACATAGAAAAATTTTTGAAAAATTTTTTGAATGACCTTGAAAATATATGTACTTTTCAACATAATAAAAATTTTGAAAAAAGATGACTCATCCAATGACCTTGAATGACCTTGACATACTTTTCCATGACCTTGAATGACCTTGAATGAGTGATGGTCTTTGTTTTAAAATTTTTATGAGTCATCCAATGACCTTGAACGACCTTGACCTACTTTTCCATGACCTTGAATGACCTTGAATGAGTCATGGTCTTTGTTTTAAAATTTTGATGAGTCATCCAATGACCTTGAACGGCCTTGACCTACTTTTCCATGACCTTGAATGACCTTGAATGAGTCATGGTCTTTGTTTTAAAATTTTGACGAGTCATCCAATGACCTTGAATGAGTCATGGTCTTTGTTTTAAAATTTTTGTGAGTCACCCAATGACCTTGAATGAGTCATTGCCTTTGTTTAAATGACCTTGAAATTTTTTTTGATGAGTCATGGTCTTTGTTTCAATGACCTTGAATGAGTCATTGTCTTTGTTCTAAAAAATTTGTACTTTTAAACTAGAGGGCCTGTGAGCTAGAGGGCCTGTATCCCACTACTTGTGTACAGTAGCCGAATGCCATTCGAGCAGGTGAGCGCCATTACTAGCACTACTTCTCGAAGGACCTTCGTCTTTCCCGGATTATTAGCTGCCTTTGGAAGGACTTACGCTCCTACTCATAAACCCATTTTAAATTCCGCATTTCCGCCTAATTTCGTTGAGGAAATCATGGAAAAAGATTATTCCCGCATATATTTGCAAACGCCTCCAATCTCCATCGCCGCCAGCACTTCGCTTGTTGAGTTACGAGTGAAACGAAATGTCATTTAACAATAACCACTACAAATAAAACAAAAAAAAATAAAACAAAGTATCAGGAGACATGATAAAAACGGAATTATATTAGTTAAGACAAAACATTGAATCACGCAGCAGGATGAACCAAACGAAAAACATATTGTTAGCAAAATGGATACTCTAGTTTTCTTCGGCATCCATATCTGTTGGGAGACATCTTCTCTTTGGTGGGCGATATGGAGGGGGGTCTCCTCGAAAGTCCTCGTTCCTTTGCGAGGATGGCCCTCCGATTTCTCCTCGGGGGCCGACATTGGGAACTTCGCCGGTGAGAATGGCGATTTCGTCAATTCCCAAGTCTAGAATATTCAGTGCCCGCACCACCTGAGGCGGTTCATTCTCCTCATCCACTAAGTTGATGTGGATCGATTCCGGGGGTGAAGAGAACATGACCCGCGGGGCATAGCAGATGTCCGGATCGAGCCCCTGATCCTCAAATTTTTGGTACGGAGGTGGTAAGTCGTCGATTTGATTCATCTCCGCTGTCAATCTTGCCGCCTAGAGCCGCGTTTCTTCTCGACGGCGTCGGTCCCGACGTCGCTTGTTCCGGTTAGGCCGGTGACGTGCCGAAGGAGCGGCGGAATTCGCCGGTGTTTCCGCTGGTATAACGGATAGGACAGGCGGAGGATTGGAAATTGCCGTAGAGTCGTTGGTTGTTAGAACGGGGGAATCCTCAGCGTTAGGAAGATGGTGGATCGGGATGATGCCGAGTTGTCCGGCTCGAACATTCCCGGGGACATGAGCTCGGAGCTCCACGTCCGAAAATGCTCGCCTAAGCGCCACTGATTGCTCGTGAATCAGCAGTCGCTGGCCGCGTGACTCGACGATTAATTCGTCACGCGCCTGGGTGAGCCTGAGGATTTTTTGCCTGAGCTCCCTGACGGTTTCTGGAGGAGCCCAGGTTCCTTTTACTCGTTCATACTTAGCCTGAAGATCGCGGTGTTGAATCTTCAGGTCTTCATATTTGTGCCATATCGCCACGATTGACGGAGGCAGACGGGGAATTCTCGAGGAATTTGCTGGATCGTCATTGTTCTTCATACTAAAAGGAGAGAGAAGAGAATGAATAAAAAAAAATCAAAACGAAGTTGTAGGTTTTATTGAGAAGTGGGCGCATCGGCGGCGAGTCGAGAAGGGGCTTGGAGTGTTTTAGCTATTTAGGAAAATGGTGGGATGTGTTGCAAGCTCTCTATTGGACTGAATCCCGCACTGGGGTAAAATATATAGAGAATCATTACCGACCTCGTACCGCTAAACTGCCCTTGATTGGTCTTCTAAATCTTAGACTTTCTCACGTCTGGGGTTTTGTTTTACGCTTCCTTACGGTGGGGTGCCTTCACTACTATCTTCTGCGTCAGCAACTTGGGGTTAGTTTTTCTCGTATTACGGTCAGTGGTCGCCCATTAATTGTTTTAATCAAAACTCACCAAAAACTTGTTCTATCTTTGGCGGGATTCTCTAACTAAATCGGTCAATGTCCGTGACTAGATTCATAGGCGGGCGGTAAAAATTGGCTATGCTACGAGGAAGTTTACCTGCTCGGTTATTCGTACTCGAACCGATAATATAGGGGTTATTTTCTTTAATAGTAGCGTCGTAATTTCGGTAGTTATTAGGATTTCAGTTATCATTATTATTATTATTTCTACTGTAATTTGCGTTAAAAATTCTCCTATTATTATTAATTTGACTATTATTCGAATTGTTCTCAGGGTTTTCATATTGTTGACGATTCTCACTCACCTTATTACTTTCAATATTAGATATTGGGAATTCGATTTTATGAGTCTTAAATTTCGCCCGATGAATTTATCAATATTATCCGAGTACCATTTTGTTTGTACGGGTTGACGCCATGAATAATTACAGCTAACTAGCGGGGTAATCCCTTTAGGTACAACGCCATGTGGTCACAATTTTCCTAATCGTCATGGGATTTCTAAGGATTCGGGCTAGTTAATTCAAAGTTGGTTGAGTTAGTTAGGATTCGATTTTTCGAGCGGGTGATCTCGAATCTTTGCGAGTTTTAATCATCTAATGAAAGTTACGTCTATGCTCGAACTTGACAACAAGCAAAATGAATTTTCGCTTGCGGTTTTCGCTCAGCAACTTTAGATGGGTGAGATTTTTCCGTCGTTGATGGTAGGTTGGGCCTTTATGATTTTTATTAGAATCTAACACAATTTATGGTAATTTAGCTATCCTCAAGGTGGTTGCTGGTAATAAATGTGGCTAATTTAAAGAGTTCTATTCTGACCAAATAAGCGTATATTCTAAAGTTATCTACTTATTGATTTTTGAAATTCGCCTACAACAAAAAAACTTGTGTATTCATCACTGAGCCTGATCGTGCGTATATTGATGGTTTTTCATAATATGTCTCTCTACTGGACCGTGAAGATTTATGGATTTTCTGTAAAATGCTTGGTTCATGGGTTACTGGATGTAATTCGGATTTTGGAATTCTATTCTTTTTGTTCGCGTTATCTCGTCCTTTTAACTATATGGGATCCTTTGTCACCTGTTGTATGTTCGTGGTGGACATCTTACTTATCAGTGATAATGGTTTTCTGAAGACTTTCATCGATTTGAGGACTTTCCTATTCCCGTTCGGTGGTCGGCGAAGGTCAGCGGTGTTACTCTCCTGTGGAACATTTATCGAAAAGTAATAATTCTTTTTATTATTCAACTTTCGTGATTTTAAAATTTAAATAAATCATATTGTTACTATCTTCATTTATATGTTTTCGAAAAAATTTCACCTAGATCTTTTATTACGTTCAACTTACGCCTTATCCTTGCTGCCCGTTTTCTATTTCTAAATTTTCGTTCGAAATAATTGAAAATTTCGTTGATCAAGGTGTGATCTGACCTAATTTCCCCCTAACTAGAGTCGTCCGCTCTTCCCGTGATTTTAAACGACTCGCTCCGGCCACATTTTCAGCAGCCGCCTCGAGTATACAACGGCGCCCTGCGTAGCGGTCCTGTGCACAAAGCCAGAACCGACTGCGAACTGCCAAGGGGTTCACGAGGCATGACCCACGAGCTCAACTAAGGGTTTTCACCCACTAGCCGGCACACGGTCGGTCCCATGAACCATCTATTGCCATACACTAATGATATATAATTTATAGGGTTCGAACATATATACATATATATATATATATATATATATAAAAAAAAGAAGTTAGTAATAAAATGAAATAAAATGTTAAACATCTAAAGGTTTAATTTTACCGTACATTAAAAAACATCATAAATAAAAATTTACACATGATGACAAGAAAAACTCCTTACGTAATTTTCTAAATTCAAGATTGCTGTACGGAATTCGAGTTTTCAATGAAAAGCATAAGATTACAAATAATGAAATTCATCACTGTATTTATACTAATTTCATGCGTGTGTGCGACCAATAGGCGATTTTCCACCATTTTTAGGCTTTTTAATTATTTTATTACTTTAAAATTATTTTTATTATTTTTTGTATATTTTTATTTATTTTTTTGATATATAATTTATATTATATTTGACTTTTATTTTTATCATTATTTTCTTGTAATATTATTTTTAGCCCTTTTTATTTGTTTTCTGGCCGCCACTTCTGTCTATGTTTTTTCTAAACCTTATTTTGCAAGGTTTATGCAGTTTATTTTATTTCTTTGTATGTTTCTTTTTGCATCTGTAGGCATTTTCTGAATTTTAATTAATTATTTGTTTTATTTAATTTTTGTTATATTTTTAATTTGTTTTGATTAATATGTTTTTTATTGATTTTTAGTATCTTTGTGCGGTGCATGTTTATGTATAGTGATTCGTTCCATTATTCTCACTCTCTGTCTTTGATTTTTATTTTATTTTTTTGTTTAAATGATGGCTCTGAGCCCAACACAGCATAAATTAACTTACTAATATTTACTTTCATTTAGATCATTTTTCCCATACATTCTTTTTGATCACACCCAGTTCTTTTTATTATCTGTCATAGCTGTAAGGATATATAATATTTTTCGGCTTCCTTTGTAATCCCTTCTCTTTATCTTGAACAAACCATCAAGATAAACAAATTAAATTTTGTTCTTGTTTTTTTGTTTTCCTCATTTTCACAAACAAATTATTAATAATTATTAATAAAGAATGACATTGTCAAATTTCTTTTAGTATTCCGAAGCAATACACTCTTCGATTTACACATTTTCCCCTATTATTTTATTTAATATAATAATAATAATAATAATAATAATAATAATAATAATAATAATAATAATAATAATAATAATAATAATAATAATAATAATAATAATAATAATAATAATAATAATAATAATAATAATAATAATAATAATAATAATAATAATAATAATAATAATAATAATAATAATAATGATAATAATAATAATAATAATAATAATAATAATAATAATAATAATAATAATAATAATAATAATAATAATAATAATAATAATAATAATAATAATAATAATAATAATAATAATAATAATAATAATAATAATAATAATAATAATAATAATAATAATAATAATAATAATAATAATAATAATAATAATAATAATAATAATAATAATAATAATAATAATAATAATAATAATAATAATAATAATAATCGGAAAAGGGCAAAAAGAAGAGAAGTAAGAATTGAAAACAAAATTTTAAAAAAGTAATAAGATAAAGAAATATTAATCAAAATAGTATAATTGATAAAATTTTAAGAAAATTTAAGGTTTATTAATATAAATATTAAAAATAGTGGAATCTAATCTAGAACACTCAGATTTCCATGAAATCGATGTAATTTGTTTTTGTTATTCTAATTTTGCATTTTCTTCAGGAATGCTATCGGCTGTAAGTACTTCTACTCTATATTTCGGTGCTGTTCTGTATCGTAAAATCACCGGAGCTGTTTGTGGTTTTGAATTTATTATGTTGTTGTTATTATTATTACAATTATTATCAGAAAATGAACTGTCTGCTGTTTGAGGCCGAATTTTAGAAGCCATTGTTTTTGGACGAGACAAACAAGTGGACGCCCTTTTGTCGAAATAAGAGTCTATTATCAACCTATCAAGATTTTCAGTTCGTTCTTCAGACTCGCCGGGCAGTTCCAATTTATTTTCTTCTCTAAATGATATAACAATGATGACAAATTTCCTGAAGCTATTATTAAAATGTTAAAATTATAGGAATTCGTTCTTTTAAATGGTTTATGTGATTATGTCTATAAATCATTAAAAAAGAACTCGACTTTTCGAGTCAGACCAAGATGAACATATAAACGATATTTTATTCTACATCTATTGTATCGAAATTTAAAGTTAAATAAAAATAAATTGTATAAATTGTATTGGATGAGATGTGATTGGTTTATGAGTGATTTCTGAAAGGTATTGTTATATAAGTATGCTTAAATTTCATTGGCTACGAGATTAATTTTGATTATTATTCTCGATTTCGAAATAACTGATTGATTTCCCACAATTACGTATTGACAATGCAAAATTGGCTTTTTATCAAAACTATTTTATTATTTATTTTGATTTTAGTTTATTAGTAGGTAGTTATAAGCACTCTGCAACATAAAAAATATAGGGGGGGGGGGGTTTCTCGTGATTATTTTCTGTGTGTATTGATTACTTAATGATGTAATTTTTTGTGTGTATTTTTTTTCCAAATTTTTTGTGTGTATTTTTTTGTAAATTTTCGAAATTTTTTTTCGAGTTTTTGGCGCGATTTTTTTTTTAAATTCAAATTTTTGGAACATTTTTTTAAATTCAAATTTTGGCAAATTTTTGAAATAAAATTGAAATATTTTTTTTGAATAAATTTTTTTTCAATCACACTATAGTCAAGGGTATTTTTGAAAAAGACTAAAATAAATTGGCTTGAATCGCCTAACGATAAAAAAAGCATAAAATTAAAATTGGCTCAAATCGCCTAAGATGAACACACTATAGTCAGGTATATTTTTAACTCGTAATAAAAAACAATGCAATATTTGGTTTCAATACTTTCTATAGGTAAATATAGGCATAAAATAAAAATGGCTTGAATCGCCTAAAGATAAAAAATTGACATGGGTATTTTATAGGCTTGTTAAAAAAACACTTGAAATATTTGTTCACGCAATTTTCATAGGCAAATTTAGGCTCTAGATAAAAATAATTTAAAATACCTAAAGTAAATTAAGATAAATTAAAGTACATTAGGATACATTAGAGTATATTAAAGTAAATTAAGGTAAATTAAAGGGTCTAAAGTAAATTAAAGTACATAAGAGTATATTAAAGTAAATTTAGATAATTAAACTACATTAGAATACATTTAAGTATATTAGAGTAAATTAAGGTAAATTAAAGGGTCTAAAGTAAATTAAGGTTCATAAAGTAAATTATGGTACATCAAAGTAATTTAAAGTACGTTAGAATAAATTTAAGTAATTAAGGTTCTTAAAGTAAATTAAGGTGCCTAGAGTAAAGTATGGTAAGTTAGGTAAGAATTTTTTAAAATTAAATAGAGTCAACAGTTAAGTTACATAAGGGTAATTTTTAAAACTGAAAATTTTAAAAGCAGTTATAGTAGGCAAATTACATAAGGTAAGAATTTTTAAAGTTAAAGAGTCGAAAATATTGCATGATAAAATTTATTAAATAAAATTTTTAGTATAGTTTCATCGATCAATTTTTATACATATTTTTAAATGATAAAATTTTTAACATAATTTTACAATGGAATTTTTTATACATGATTTTTAAAGATGAAATTTTTAGGATAATTTTACAATGAAATTTTTTATACATATTTTTAAATAATAAAATTTTTAACATAATTTTACAATGAATTTTTTTATACATGATTTTTAAATAAAATTTTTAGTATAATTATATCGATGAATTTTTTATATATAATTTTTAAAGATTAAATTTTTAGGATAATTTTACAATGAAATTTTTATACATGTTATTAATTGAAAAAATTTTGAATGTAATCTTACAATGAAATATTTTAGTATAATTTTTACAATGACATTTTATACATGTTGATAACGATCAAATTTTCAAAGAAATTTTTCAAAAACTTTTTTCAAAGAATTTTATTAAATTAAATTTTTGAGTTTCAGTGTTACATAGTATTGCCTAAGGTATGTAGTAGTCATTCGCAAGAGCAACCCATCTCCTTCACTCTGCAGCAACCCATCCTTAATAATAATAATAATAATAATAATAATAATAATAATAATAATAATAATAATAATAATAATAATAATAATAATAATAATAATAATACTTTCAGAAAACATAAAAAGTTAACTTACTTGGTATCAACTTCTGAACACAGATAACCCATACACAGTGAATAATCCATTAATAACTAAACAACAATCACTAGGTACTGTATTCAAATAACTGAGTACTGTACAACTCTCTATATACATACTAGGCATCATTTAAAAATATGTATAAAAATTGATCGATGAAACTATACTAAAAATTTTATTTAATAAATTTTATCATGCAATATTGTCGACTCTTTAACTTTAAAAATTCTTACCTTATGTAATTTGCCTACTATAACTGCTTTGAAAATTTTCAGTTTTAAAAATTACCCTTATGTAACTTAACTGTTGACTCTATTTAATTTTAAAAAATTCTTACCTAACTTACCATACTTTACTCTAGGCACCTTAATTTACTTTAAGAAACTTAATTACTTAAATTTATTCTAACGTACTTTAAATTACTTTGATGTACCATAATTTACTTTATGAACCTTAATTTACTTTAGACCCTTTAATTTACCTTAATTTACTCTAATATACTTAAATGTATTCTAATGTAGTTTAATTTATCTAAATTTACTTTAATATACTCTTATGTACTTTAATTTACTTTAGACCCTTTAATTTACCTTAATTTACTTTAATATACTCTAATGTATCCTAATGTACTTTAATTTATCTTAATTTACTTTAGGTATTTTAAATTATTTTTATCTAGAGCCTAAATTTGCCTATGAAAATTGTGTGAACAAATATTTCAAGTGTTTTTTTAACAAGCCTATAAAATACCCATGTCAATTTTTTATCTTTAGGCGATTCAAGCCATTTTTATTTTATGCCTATATTTACCTATAGAAAGTATTGAAACCAAATATTGCATTGTTTTTTATTACGAGTTAAAAATATACCTGACTATAGTGTGTTCATCTTAGGCGATTTGAGCCAATTTTAATTTTATGCTTTTTTTATCGTTAGGCGATTCAAGCCAATTTATTTTAGTCTTTTTCAAAAATACCCCTTGACTATAGTGTGATTGAAAAAAAAATTTATTCAAAAAAAATATTTCAATTTTATTTCAAAAATTTGCCAAAATTTGAATTTAAAAAAATGTTCCAAAAATTTGAATTTAAAAAAAAATCGCGTCAAAAACTCGAAAAAAAATTTCGAAAATTTACAAAAAAATACACACAAAAAATTTGGAAAAAAATACACACAAAAAATAATTAAATTGCACACAGAAAAAAAATTAATTGCACACAAAAAATTACATCATTAAGTAATCAATACACACAGAAAATAATCACGAGAAACCCCCCCCTTATATTTTTTATGTAGCAGAGTGCTCATAACTACCTACTTTTATTAACAAATGTAACTTTTGTTTGACTAAGATGTTATAATTTCTATCCTTTCAGAGACTTTTGTTTAATTAAAATCTTTAACTGTTAAAGTTAAAATTAATTGATGCACAAATTGTGTCTAAAATAGATAATTATATCTGATAAGGTAATTAGGAGGACGATTATATTATTGAGATTAATTGTTTTTAGGAATAGAAACAGACATAATTTTTAATTTTGGGTCAGTTAAGTTAGTTTTCTCTATTTTTTAAAGCTTATTAAGGTTAGGGACAAGTGTCCATACATTAATTTTGTGTTTTGGATCTTTTAAATTGTATTTTTTAGGTATTTCCTCGGTATATTGTTAAAATTAAATTTTATAATCAGACGATAAAAAATATTTGGTACTATTTGTTTATTGCTAAAGGAAGTGTTGTTTTGGATGACAAAGGTCACCCGGTGGCTCACCCGTATAACTTTTATAGAATTAAAAGTAATGAATTTATGCAATCTTTTTTATAATAAAGAAAATCTTAATTGAAAATCTCGTAGGTTGAACCGCCCAACTAATAACCTTCAATGCTTGGTGACCCCATTTCCTCATTATTTGTATATCTTATAAATACATTTATTTATTAAATAAATATGAAACCTAAATTCGTAACATTCAAAAAGCTTAAAAGAATATTCAAAATTAGAGTGTCTTTCGGTTGTTGAATTTCTTCAAATAACTTATTTATACAACCTTGTGTTATTTATACAATCTTGTTTGACTGATTTGTTACATAACTTGTGGAACCAGATCGTCCTCTCACTGAAATGCAAAGATTTACACCTTTTCAGTGCTAATAACTGGTTGTAAGTATGATATAATCGTGAAAAATGTTGAAAAATCAAAGGGTGGAACTAGTAGAATTACAACTCTAACTTCATAATTCCATAAATCTTCGTAAGGGCAATGAAATTGAAATTATTACAGTTTATAATTGATGTCTTTATATTTGTATTTTTTATGACAAACTTCTCAACTTCCTCAAATGTTCGATGAAGAATTAACTGATTTATTAATTTATTAATTTGTCTTTAGGAATTTACTCTACCTAAAGATCTTTGTGTTTTTAAAATTATTTGATGCATTTTTCAATTCCCCCTCTCTTCAGTTTAACCCCAATGTGAATTCTTGTGCTCGTAAATCAAATAAGTATTTTTTTTAGTTATTTGCAGTCATTACTATATATAACAAAAAATGATGAATGTAAAAATTTATATTGGCGGTTCCACAGAAATTTTTTGAATTAAAAGTTACATTTGAAAATTAAAAAAAATTATATGTTTGAAGTTTTTTATGTCTGAATTGATGAATTTGTTACATTATTAAATTATTATTATTATTATTATTATTATTATTATTATTATTATTATTATTATTATTATTATTATTATTATTATTTTATAAGTGTTATTAGTTATTTGGAACGCGTTATTTGTGAAGCGATCATAAAATTAATCTACAAAATGATGTGACTACGTATGTTTGAATGTTTTTAATAGTTTGGTTTAAATATTTTGAGATATAAATTGAATTTTTGATGTTTTCGGGTGTATTAAAATTAAAATTATGAAATATTTTTTTAAATGTTTATTTCGAAAAAATTAAATTAATAAAAAAATAATGTAATTAAAAATAAATAAAAAATATTTCTTTTAAAATTAGTGAAATTTGTATAATTTGTGTAAATATTCAACAATGTGCATTGTTTTTACTATCCCTTCTAATTATGACAAGGAGGCTGTCAAAATATATTTAACAAAAATATGTTTGAATTGCGTTTTCTTGTAGTTATTACTATTAAAATCAATTCAAGTTTTATGATAACCAGTACAAATCCCAATAATAGACTAATCTCAAGTCTTTGGCTCTCATTATTACTATGCGAAAAGTATACAACAAAGATGAATAAACCTTATTATATACTTTTCCCGGTACACTGGATAATACATCACTTGATTTGTTTCTTAGCTAACAGAAATCTATGAACTTGCAAACATTGCGTCTGAAAAATCATATTCACCCTTGTGCAATAATAAATTAGTTGCACTAACACATATATTTTCTGCAAGCGCATCCAACTGCCTTTAGCTTTTTTGCATTTGATAACATAATTAAGAATATTGGTTATTATTATTATTATTTTCCGTTAAATTATTTTATCTTTTACTTGTTTAAATTTTCACTTTTAATTTCCCTTTTATCTTCTGAACTGAATTTTGATTCAACAGCAGACTGTAGCATGCCCATGACAGTGGCTTTTTCTCGATCACTTGCCACGGTGAGCCAGGTTTTCACGTAATCCACGTCAGAAGTTTGTAAAATTTGGCCAAGTAAAGCAAAAACCTTGAACAAAAAACAAGAGTAAATTTATTAAGAGTAGATTTATTAAGTTCTAAAATTTTTAAATAATTCAAAGTTTATTTTAATTTTTAAGAACAAATACCTGAAGAATCAATTTTATTAGTTTGGTGATTTTACAAGTTGAAGTTGTATTATTTGAGGGTGTGACAAAGGAGATGGGGTAAAATTGGGCTTAAATTGCGTGATGTCATTTATGGACATCCCTTACATAAAAACCCATATTTGTTTCATGTTGAAATAAATTAAAATTTTCCCATAAAACATAAAATTTTAATAAAAGGCTTAAAATCTCATTACAGGGTTTATGACTGTAATTTGACATTGTAAATTGGTAATTTGATATTGTAAACCAGTAATTTGACAAAAAATTTTTTATTATTAATCATTTATTTGTTCACAGTTAACAGATCTTCGGATGTATTTTAACATATTTTTATAAAATCCTACGCAACCAGTAGAATTTACTGTATTTTTTTCCATTATCAATAGCAGTCATCAATTCTTCGTCATTATTCGGCTGTTGACATCTGGCAAACTCTTTCCACTTTGATAAGATTTATTCATGAACAACATAGATCAAGGGTTCCCAAACTTTTACTAGTCAAGATTCACTATTAAATCCGTTGAGTTTTCGTAATTCGCCTAAAATTTGAATGTAGCCAAAAACATACAAGATTTCATATAGATCACATAAAACATGGTATTAACGCTTTATGGGAATTGGTTTTGAAGTAAATTACTCCATATTCTCAAATCAACAAAGGCTACCAGTATATTTTGACATCAATCGATGTTTTCAGTAGATTTACTTGTGCTATCTCAGTCAAAACAAAATCTGCAAATGAAATAGCTTAAGGCTTAAGCAATAAAATCTATGTTTAAAAGAGGAAAACCAAATAACTTAAAAACTGATTGGCTTAAAGAATTTTACAACAATAACTTTAAAGAAATTATAAAGAAACTAAATCATTACTCAGTGTTTTCATAATTCAAAGCAGTCAATGTTGCACGATTTTATTTAACAATGAGAGATAAACTCAAAGAATATTTTTTGTATTAAAGCAATATAACTCGGAGATGTTTTAGAAAAATTGATTCCTAGTTACAATCATTCATCTCTCAGATTCTAAAGGGATTTTGATGTCAATCAAAAGGTAGGAATCAAAAACTAGGAAGCCGAAAAATAGTGTCAGCGACCTTTTCGAATATCCAAAATATCTGCTTCACCATTTATCAAAGATATAGATAGTAACTAGAGTGCGGAGGTTTTATAAATATCAAAGATTAATACAGCACAAGATGGGGTCATATATGTTATTAAAGATGGCCACAATAATGAAGTTTTTGGCAAATCATATGAATATGAACTTCAAATGATTCACCAACTCTTTGTTTCTAGAATTCGAAAGATATAGAAAATAACAAAAGCAGCAAGGACGAAAAATATTACATTAAGTGGCATGGATATCAAAATCCATAATGAATAATAAGAAATGATATGCATAAAAATGTAATCTATTTTTTTCAATGAAAGTCTTGACCTATATCTCTTGTTTCTAAATCAACAGGTTTTATGCTAGTAATAATAATAATAATAATATTAATAATAATAATAATAATAATAATAATAATAATAATAATAATAATAATAATAATAATAATAATAATAATAATAATAATAATAATAATAATAATAATAATAATAATAATAATAATAGCATAATAAACAGTGAATCAGAAATTTAACAAAATATATTGTTTATCCAAAGTTAACTGTTTGTATATTATGTATTTATATCTGATATTTCTTTTGAAATAACAAATTAAATTTAGCCTTTTTAATTTTAACAAAACTGAAATTATCTCTAATGCATATTGTTGTTTTATCAAAGACAATTTATTCTTTTATAAATAAACAACACATTTGGATTATTTGAATTATCTAAAATGTTATAAATTGATGAGAATTAAAATTATTTTTTATATAATATTTAATTCCTCAAATGATTACATTCACAAAAATATGTGCATTTAGACAGATTAGATTTCATATTATTTTTGTTTTTGTTTTAATCTATCAATAAACATTGAATAATAATTAAAATAAATTTTATATTTTTAACATAGAAAAGTATTTATTTATTGAAATGATAGACAAGTCATTCCAAAATGGGCACCAAATAGTATGTGATTCCAATCATGT
The DNA here is from genome assembly GCA_022537955.1 of Schmidtea mediterranea. Taxonomy (NCBI): domain Eukaryota; kingdom Metazoa; phylum Platyhelminthes; order Tricladida; family Dugesiidae; genus Schmidtea; species Schmidtea mediterranea. The sequence continues at coordinate 267,471,342 of CM039679.1, read as the reverse complement.
CAATTCTTCCAGTTATAATAAAAAGTTTTTGGATACAAAGAGTTGCATGAATTTTTCAATATAAACATTCTTTACTAATTTCCAAATTTAATAAGTATAGAGTTTTTAAACGAATCGCGTCTTGTACCAAAAAGGGTTTTCCAACAAATGTTTCATTAGCCAGATTTCTTATTGGTAGATAATAACTTACGAGATGGTGAAAATATTCGAATTCTACGTACAAAATTACATAAATTTAGTCTGCTAACGAAAAAAGAATCTTTCACTTAATGCTTATTACTGTTGGATTCTATATAGAAATTCGGTTCTTAGGTCTGACTCCTTGGTGTCCTTCTTTAATCGATTTAATTAACCCAACACAATAAGATTTATTTCCAATTTATATATCAAAACTTTATTCACAACTTTCACAAAAAATCGATTCAATTCACAATACTCTACAAAATTAATGTGTACGATTTCACAAAATTCAATGCGTAGGGATACGTGTTCCAAAGGTTGATGTCCCTGTTGGTACGCAACTTGTTTGACTGGTTGATTTATCTTTAAGTTTATTACCTCCATTATTCCGCTCTCTGAAATATTCTCTTCGACCAACTGGCAATTTTGTTGATCTGCCTTTTCTTTTTATGCTCATCTCGCAACTCAAGTCACCCGCAAACTAAATTGGTTTTGGCATTTTTGACATCTCTGTCCAAAACCAAATTAATTATTTCGGGCTCCCGGTTTCCATTTGTTTACAATAATTATTTTGGTGGCGAGTTCCCTTTTATCCCAGGTTTTCTTCGTCAACCAATTTCGTTTTCCGTAATTAGAAAATTTGTTGACGTTCCAAGTTTCTCGCACTATTCGGGCTTTCTGTTGGCTCGGACTTCCCATTAGCTCGGGTTTCCTATTAGCCAATTAATTTTTAATTAATTTCTATTTTATTAAATATTTCCTTCTGGAGACCCCCAATCGATTTAATTTTATTATATTTGGATTCGTCTTGTCATTTGGCATCCACCCATACACATTTCCCCTGATAAATATTTATTTTAAAATTTAATTGATTTTGCCTTTTTAATTATTATTTCGAATATCAATGTTTTTATTGGGTTTCCATTTTTTCTTTTGTGCATTTTGTTAACACCAACATTACACAACCTGTAAATTATAGCCGTTTGTATGTGGCTTTTTTTGTTTAAATACTTGTATTCCGAACTTAATTTTATAAATATTTTATGACTGGGCCAATATTAAGGATAAAAGAATCACAGGGCAAGATAATATTTTACCATAGCAATTTTTGCTTCATTTCTTACTTGCAGGTTCCATTTTTAGAAAAATTATTTGATACTCCTGGATAAAATCAGGATTGTAAAATATGAAACGGTCAAATTTCGTGAATTTCGAGATGTTCTGTTTGAAATTTACTGGACATTTTTGTAATAAAATCAACTGTAAAAATTCACCATTTAAAAAAACTTAAACAAAACTTAAAGCCTGTTGTAACATAAACATATACTTCCTTGTGAGAAGGACGAATAAAAGAAAAGCCTTGCCCTAATGATTATTATTTATAAACATTATTATATAATTGAGAAATAATTATCATAAATATTTAATAATAAAAGATTAAATTGTTTGACAGGATTTATATTTTTATAAAAAATATTGAATAATCAAAAAATTCATTTAATTCTGTTTATACACGGGGAAATGTGTACAAAGAAAATGTAAATAGTAAAAAAGATGATTAGTTCCATGTATTAAATTTTTCTCTTTCCACAATAAAATCTTGATTCATTTAATTCATAAACGTTCTCTGTATTATTGCAGTGATCGGACGGCAAATTGTTTATGGGTGGTATTCAATTCAACGTCTGTAATTGCCCTTGTGTAATTCCAATTTCTTCTAGAACTATAGAACAAAAAATGTTCACAAATTCAGGAACTACAAAAAAACTTGACTCGCTCTCGTCATCAGATATAATACGCGTGAAACTATACAAAAAAATTAAATTTTAAAATTTTTCCAAAAGTAAATTCGTTTTATTTAACTAAATATTTCTAGGAAATGGAAAAATTTCTTTAACATTTAAAACAAACAGTTCTTAAACCGTGCTAAATCGAATGAAATCGTGTTAAAACGAAATTGAACTTTATTTTTCTAGACCGTGTTAAATCAAACTCGTGGAAAAAATAGTGTAAAACCAGAATTGGGTTTATTATAGTAGTTGGCTAAGAAAATTAAGTTTCATTCCAATAATTAATAAATTAAAGAAATTTACTTAGTGGTGTAGCTAGTCATCCGATATACTATGGCGCTAACTAAAGAAAAAAATAAACGGTGCAGACTCGTCAAGTAATATTAATCAAGCAATAAGTATTAGTAATAATAAATTTATTATAAGCGAATTGGTTTCCATAGTTACAGAAAATATCAAAGTTTTCAAACCGAAATTTTGTCGCATACTCGATTTCACGAATAACGAAATAGGAATTAAAGACGTTTGAGGAAGATTATCTTCATATATTGAATTATTATTATTGAATTAATAATTTTAATAAAACTAATAAAACCATTTCATAGCATTTACTTGACTCTCATAATCACCTTCTTGACTTTCATCCCACAGAAATTTATCCGAACTCAGCGGTTTAATCGGAGGAAATTTCGGTGTTGAGGTTTTTAATTTTTCTCTTTCCATGATAAAATCTTGATTCATTTTAGGCACAAACGTTCTCTGTATTATTGAAGTGATCGGACGGCATATTGGATATGGGTGGTATTCAATCAACGTCTGTAATTGCCCTTGTGTAATTCCAATTTCTTCTAGAATTATAGAACATATGGAAATATGAGTCTTTATTATTAACCTGATATTGGTACAATAATTGATTCAGTCAAAGCTCGCAACTCTCTCCTCCAATTTTCCTGAATAGGTACAATGCCTAGCTGTGGAATGGCCTTTTCTTTGATGGGAATATTACGAAATCGAAAAATCGGCAGACCATTGAGTGTATTAGATGGCACAAGCACTGGATCAATATCCACAGATGGATCCACACATTTTATTGACTAATAAAAACGAAATAAATTTATTCAATTTTTAAGGTTATTATTGCCTAAAAACAATTTTAATATTGCTGAGATTTGGAAATTTAAAATTAAAAGATAATGGTTATTATTATTATTATTATTATTATTATTATTATTATTATTATTATTATTATTATTATTATTATTATTATTATTATTATATTTATTATTATTATTATTATTATTATTATTATTTATTATTATTATTATTATTATTATTATTATTATTATTATTATTATTATTATTATTATTATTATTATTATTATTATTATTATTTATTTAATAGTTTGAAAATTATTAAAACGTACTGTTAGTAAGGGTGGATCTACCACATGGCATATTGGCATATTTTGAAGTCCATAGAAGTGATTGACTCGTCTTGGGTGTGGATTATGCCTGGCTGTCAAATTCCATCTTATAGTCCTCGTTTGTTTTTTCGGTTGAGATACATTAAGCCTATTCCTAGGACGGTTGTTGCACAGTCTGAAAGTAAACGGTTGCTCAATCATTAGATATGTTGAGACAATTGAACTACTATTTACCAAAAGTGTTAATTATCACCGTAATGAATTCTATCAATTCAATTATCAGGCCTATTAAAACAAAACAATAGATTATGTTTGTTAATGATTTGTTTGAAATAGTCTTCTGCAGTAAATTAGTTAGTTGAAATTTTATAAATTTATACACCATTATATTCTGTGGTACCTTCATTGATATGGCAACTGATAAAGCATTTATCTATAGTAAATATCAAAATGTTTTCCATAAATAGTTGCTATCAAAATTTTTCGTTTCCTGGTTTCCCTTGAGAACAAGCATTTATAATTAGTGGAATAATAGAATTAATGTCTAAGAATATTTTTAAAAGTAATATTTTAAGCCCCGAGAAGAAAAAGAAATTATTTATCAAAAGAAAAAAAATACTAAATATTAGGTTTTATTTTTCAAGAGCAAGATAAATTTATCGTTTTCCACTGTTTTAAGTTACACAAATTTGTCTGAAACGCATCTTCCGTATACATGAATAAATTTCCATATAAGAAAGTTAATAAATGTTGAGTTATTATTTCACAAGTTGGTTAATCTCTGACTCATTGCGTTCCGTTTTATAAATCAAATAACCCAAACTCGACACAGAATCATTTTATTGATTTATAACACAAACTCGCAAACTATAAAATTATTTGCATTTATCTCTCAAATTACCCTCGTGACCCCTCCTTTTCCAGGGTCTATATATATATGGTTTTTTTAACTGAAGTCAAAAATACCCCTTGACTACAGTGTGAATCAGAAATCTCTTCTTTAAAAAATGATTAAATTTTATATCATTTAAATGAAAAACCTAAAACCTTAAAATCCAATCCTAATGTTTTTATGGGGGTTACCGAATAAGAGAAAGCATTTTAAACCCATATATTCAGCCCGGCATGGTTTTCATTATATATTACTGATGTACGATCAAATATTTATTATAATCCCATTCACATCATTCATAAGGCTGATTCAATATTTTAAAGTAATCCAAATCGAAATATGTAAAAATCTTGAATGAAATTTTAGCTAAAATGTGTTGGCAAGAATGTGGCGTATTTTTGGTACCAGAAGTTTCAAAGAATGTTTCAGTCAAATGTCGTTTGCCACTTTGCAATTGACCAAGTAAAAACAGACTCGAAATCACATACAATTCACTGATCTACTTAGAGGTATTGAGTAAGTCCTCAATCCGATATATGTCACCTTGTAGCACATTTTAGAAAGAAATATCTTTCCTTGAAATAATAAATCAGTACAGTATTGTAACAATGACAAAAAGAAATAATTACTGCATACATATCATATTATCCTTCATTACCACCAGCACTTGACTTACCTTTTATTGAATTGATACTTCTATCGGTGCTTAGTAATTCCAATTATTTTTGACATACTATTGCTAAGACAATTATTATTTCATTGTCATTACTATATTATCTTAATCATTGACATTGCCTTGAAATCACCATATCATCCCATTTTTATTATATTATTATTATTATTATTATTATTATTATTATTATTATTATTATTATTATTATTTATTATATTATTATTATTATATTATTATTATTATTATTTTAATCATTGACATTCATACCCACCATTTTTAGAGATATTATTGGATTTATCTAAAGTGCTATATCTTCGAAATCGTCTAGGTTAGTATGATTTCAGCTTAGCGTCAGGTAAATAAATGTTACACTATTATGATAGTTATTATTATTGTTATTACTAGCTGTAACTCGTCAAAAATGACGGCATTTCTTTGTTTGAAGTTTAGATTTTAATTAATTAGTTATTTTTATTTTGCGATAGAAAAATACAAACACATTTTTTGCTATAACGAAATTTTTATTTATTTATATCTTTAGATTTTACAAAAACTTTGTCTAGAATAAAAATTAATTATTAATATTGATACTGATAATTATCAGTAGATCATTAATTTATATAATTTTGGTTGTAAAGAGCGTTACATTCATACATCATTACAACCAAAATTTAATAAATTTATTATTATAATTATTATTAAAAACACAAAAAAGCCAAATAAAAGAAATATATTTCGAGGAAATTATCCTCACCATCAGTCTGCCACCATAATATTTGTCAAATGTTTTATATGGAAACAATACTGACGTAATAGTTACGATTTAATGATTTAATTAAATAATCTCAATAAATTTGTTGCTGATTAAACATTTATTCTAGGGTATTGTGATTTAATCACCAACGCCTCACTTAAAATTCTTTCCCACTTATTACTGAAGTTTTATATATACTTTTAAATTCTTTAAAATCCTTAGTATGCGGAATTGCCCCCATTACATGAAAATTGATACACTAGATCAGAAACTAAGCCTATTATGGTTTGAGATTTATTACTAAACATATTTATTGACTATAACTATTTTGATACTATTTTAAATAAATCTGAATTGCCTAATGATTTTGTGACAGATAATTTAAAATTTCTAAAACCTTCTGAATATGGAATTACAAAAACATGAGATTTTATTAGGTCATAAGCATTACGTGGACTAAATTTTTTTTATCAGGCGCAATCAAAAGGCTATCAATGGTTTCCTTAGTCAATCTTTCTACAAGTGCATTAGAATATCCATTTTTATTCAAAAAAGAAACCAGCTCTTGAAATTTTGTTAGATTTTTCAAACGTAGACATAATGATCAAGATCTAAAAATCAAACCTATAATCACATTTTCATTTTATTTAATAACACAAAAGCTATTGAGAGTATTGTATAGGCCTGTATCTGTTGACTATCTATATATTTCTGTTTCAAAACCCTTAACCGTTCTTTCGACTAACAAATCTAAAAAGGGAAGAAATAAATTAACTTCTTCCACTGTGAACTTAATTATGAACACTTTTACTGAACATCACCATTTGTGTCAAGATATTAGAATTGTATAGCAGCAATGGTCAAATGGTAGATCTGTGTTCTGCAGTACAATATGGAATTGAATGAGCTTTAGTAGGTTTTGGTTCAACGCATAAAACCCAATATCTCGGTTTTTTGGAATTACACTCGCTCCTATGTTTTGACATCAAATTTATTAAAACACCTGCATCCGCTATTTGTCGAACAATATAAAAATTGTATAATTTGAATTTTCTTCTAATTGGTGGATAAAAACTAAAAATTTAAATAATTTGTTTGTTAAGTGCAAAAACAATATTTATTTTTATCGCTTATTTTTAAGGACTTTCATTAATTATGTCACAGATTTTAGGCAATTTTAACCATCAACCTCTCCCTCTTGTCAACAATTGCCAAACTTCCAACGACAAATCCCCCTAGCAAACTATTAACATTTCTTATTATTGGCTTGGATGTTTAAAATAGAAAGTAGATATTATAAGGTTCACAAATAAATTTAAATACATTTATACTAGTTTTAAATAAGGAAGTATTAGATTAAAAATTTATTGTAACACTTAGAATTCATGAACAAATCGAGAATATATTTTAGTTTCTATTATCTTCCCATGGGCAGGCCAAATGTTCCTCAGTTGTTATTATAAGCATAGAGGCTAATTTATAAATTCTTTCAAACAAAGGCAACTAAATGGAAGGACAATAGAAATCACACGGAAAAATATTGAATGCCTTTAAGAATCGAGGTATCATCTAATAAACTTTCAAAGATTGACTGAAGATGTACAAAATTGACCATCAATATGTTTCGAGTTTGAGTCATTTTTTGTTCGAATGAACTTCTTTGGAACAGTTCTTTTATGACGTTTGCCTTCTGATGATAAACTTAATTTCAGAATAAGCCATGTATAAACAGCACTTCTACTTAACTGGAAACTTTCATTCTTTTTATAAAGTTTTCATTCTCTAGAGTTATGATACTGCGGTAATTATCACTCTGTCTTTTCTCATGAACAGCAGACCCACGTAACGGAATAACCACAGTTGCTTTTAAAAGTAGTGGCTGATCTTCTTCTACTGTTGGTCGACCAGCTTTCTGTCGAATCTTTAATTTGCTGTTGATATCAGGATTCTCTGCACAATTTTTAAAATTTTTTTAAAATTACGAGTTGTTGAGATTGCTGATGTTAATGGCAATTCAAATACTGTGTTGGGCCAAGAGACGATTTTGTTTATATGAATCGTTAACACGCACGCAAATACAACATGCAGATTTAAAATCAGACCCATAAAACATCAACTAACCATGCTAAAATATGAGAGAGAAACAATTAAATATAAAATCAAGAAACACAAAAGTAAATTAAAATAATAACAAAGTGCAACAAGATCAGTACGAAATAAACATAGAAATAACATGAGAACATGAAAAGTTGACCGAAATTTGACAATTTACCAAAAAAGCGAAAGTGCATGAAAATGGAACTAAAATTAAGTAAATTGAATTGGAAACAATTCAATTAAAAAATCAAAAATCAAATTGTCATATTAAATTACAAAAATAATAAAATTAAGATTAGAATATACCAGAAAATCACAAGGTCAAATTTTGTTTTACTATATCAAATTTAACACGCAAGGTTAGGGTTGTACAATAGGTATATATACCGATTCATTTTCACATAAAATTAATCAGTTTTAAAAACTCGAATCAGTTTTTGTAACAAAAAAACTCAGCCAGTCTTAACCAGTGGAAACTAGACGAATTTTCAATGTGAGGGGAAAAATGTTAGAAAACTTTCTCCACGTCAAATCAATTCAACGTCATATGAGCTCTGTTTGGGCGTCGGCGTGGGGAAGAGTTATTATCGATGATTAATGGAATGCCGAATGCCAATTATGATATCATGATATATTTATATTCAAATAAAAGTTTTCACAAAGTCATTTATGTCGAAATTTTTCCGGCCCACAGCCAACACATCACCACAAGTTATTAAACTACACATACCCCAACCGAATTGTGTAAGTGCGGTGTAAGTCCGCCAATAATTCGTGCCCGTGAAGGCTACGGCGTGAGAACGCAGTAGTTGAAACGTAAATTTCCATCCCGTATAGGGGAAGTTGATTGAAGAGGGAGTAGTCTTTTGGCTACTTCATCATCACTCAATTCCTATAAATTTGACCTATATTGTAATAACAAACGGCTCATTGAGTAGTCCAGTGGACACTCATAAATTTGTGATATTAACATAAATTCGCCTAGGATAAATTAAGGGAAGGTGACGGGGAAATAATGACAAAAAATTCGTTGCTATAATTTCAAAAATTGAAAAAATTTATTATGTCTTCTAACTTGATTCATTGATATCTAAACTAGTTAGGTATTGTCCATGACTATAAACTAGTATGACTTCTAAATTGTTATAACTACTAATTAGAAATTATTATGACTTCTCAAATCATTTCATAGTCCCGCCTACCAGAAACAAAGATATAAAATTTTTAAGGAAAAAAACTCAAAGGAAACCCTGATCTCAAAGTCTGACCTATTTGCCTAGTAAATAATTTGACTCCATAATTAGATAAGAAAACAATGATATCTAAAATATGTGTATTTCATGATCGGAAGGTGTTGTAGTTTTAACTTAATTTATTAGTATCTAAACTGTTTATGTTTAATATGACCGCTAAATCAAGTATTGCCACCGACTCCAACTTAGTATGACGTTTAATTTTTCATGCCTTCTAATTTAAAATTGTGGTGATTTTCAAATTAAATCAGTTGTTCCATATATCAGAAATAAAAATACACAATCCTTGGTAAAACCTAGAGCACAACTAATAATTCGTGAATTTCAATCGACTGAAATGCATTTAGTTTAAGGGAAAACCCAACTTCTTCGTCCCTAACCCCAGACTTATCGCACATCAGACCCACAGTTTTAATAATATATTAAGTAACAGTTCGTACCTTTATTAATCTCCTGACCATAAAATAATGAAACGAGTTATAAAACTGACAATTAGACATCTGCATAAACTCCCACAGAAATCGAAGTTTCATTTGTTTTAGAGTAATTACTCCCACGATGATGTTAGAAAAACGTCATGGCATTTGCAATCATGAACAATGTGTTGTTCGTTAATATTTTCCTTAGATGTGAAATATATCGAGCTAAACGATACACAACATAAATTCGCAAACCCTAGTCTAAAGCCACGAATGAACAAAATAATATATTTGATAAATTTTGAATATCACATAATAAAAGCTAATAAACAAAGAAATGTACAGAGTCACACGAACGATAATAATTTTGTTGCATAAATCATTTGATAATTTCATTAGTTTAACGACTGATCCCAGATGAAGCCAACGGAGAACGCGAACCATCCTTTAAGGTAATCTGAACGAAGAACAAAATCCTGAATGCTCCTCACCTAGAAGGAGGTAGACCCTAAAATTCAATAATAGTAAGTAGAATAAATATGAGTTACTCGTATAATTCCTTGAAAACCGATCTGATTTCAACCCATAACGATATCTCCGGCGAACGATAAAAATAAACATCCATGTGAAATACCAGTAATTGCCATTAAATAGTGGTATTAATGACACAACCCACAAAATATCCACTTAAGAAAATTCGACCTGACATTTAACAAGAATGTTGATCGATCAAAAGTCTCATACAATTTATTCCGCATGCTCTATTAATACACACTCGCTGCCAAAGCCAAAATCCCCAACCAATGGATGGATTAAATGAAAAATAAAGGCAATTAAACGAGAATGAATGAATATCACGCTAGGGAATGTATGCGAATAGATAGTCTGTATTGATGGATAGCATGTGACCAGAGAAAATCAATTTTACACACTCACCTCAGTATAAGGACCCGATAGAGCGAAAATATTCATTTTAACTACACTGATGGCAAACAATTATCGAAATCACTCTACGAATGTTCCACGCGATAGCGAGATCGAATTGACTTCCGTGAAGACTTCTAAAAGGACTAGAGACGGTAAATTCCATTTTATTAAAATGAAAAATATTAATGACTTACTCCGAGGACTGAACCCCTTTGAACCAGACGCAATGGCGATGCACGGATCCCGAAGACAATAATAACCAAACATTGATGCACCCAATATGTTGTTAAAATAAATCGTAGCAAGTTAATTGATTTTCTAAACCGTCGAAGTAGAACCTGCACATGTTTACAGTCTTAATCCTTGTGAGGGATGAACTGCAATGATCTTTTTCAAAATGTCCTACATCCCAATTCTCCCATTTGGAAAAGAACCGACTTCAGTTCCCATAGACCACCAGCACTGGTGACATGAGCTGAAACAGGAATTATAATACACTGGTTATGTAAATTTTAAATCTATTATTATTTAGTTGATACGTCTAACACAGTTGAAACTTCAGTTTCTTAGGTATATCTGTTATTAATAATTAACGAACAAAATTTTTATCATAAATGATGTTAATAATAGTGTAAATGTTTGTTAGATAATGAATCAGATTTTAATTATGAATACTTTTAATAATAGAATAAATGTTTGTTAGTTAATGAATCAAATTTTGATTATGAATACTGTTAATAATGGTGTAAATTTTCGTTAATTAATGAATCAAATTTTAATAGCTAATAATAGTGTAGATACTACGTTAGATAATAAATCAAATTTAAATTTAAGCATTATTAACAATAGTGTAAATCTTACGGTAGTTAATGAATTCAGAATGAACAAATGATTAAGGTGTAAGTATAAATTTTTCAGCAAATAATTTTTCTTTAACATGGATTGAAGAGCATAGAAGGCTTAAATCGAACCATGTGATAAAGGTCGTTGTAAATTTGTAAATTACTTTTAAAATGCATGTATTTTATAAAATGGTATATTATATAACAGATACCCCTACATGACAAAACAGCTGGTGGCGTGTGAGAACTGGAGGTCGCAATAGACTCACGAGATTAGTAGGAGAACTATCAACGAGAGAAATACAAAAACTAGACTATTTCGCAGTATCATGACGACAATCTGACGTGTTCTCGACAAACCGACTAAGATAGACATATCCAAGTTAGGCACCGACTCGACGTGGCTATGTCCACAGAGTCTGCTCATCCATAACATCATTTTCAATCCGAGAGTAGGACTGATTACTTCCATAAATCAAGAGGACGGCTCGTGAGCGATGAGTATTAACTGAGTTACAAATACTTGATTCGCTAACTTTAGAGACTATATTAGATAAACCGAAGATGACCCATATCATTTTTTATTTACTTGCTTGATGAAAGATTTAATTAGAGAGTAAATAGTTTGAGTCGTAACATCGTCCCGTCGATCTAAGAACCCATAATTAAAATAATTACCATTTATGATATACGAATTGATTTCACGCTTTTATTACAGATATGCATCCCAACCAAATCCTACAACGGGAATTAGAACGACTGCAGAAGACCAACTCCATGCTGCACCAGCAAATCTTACAGTTAACTAAGGAGATCCAACAAACCAAGGCTACATGGATGGAGCCAAGTAGAGCAAAACGCATCTACCAAAAGATGACGGTGGCACAAAAGGGTTGCGCTGAAGAAAAACAGCTAAACCAGAATCATAAGACTCAGATTAGAGGCCTGGGGTGGCGTTATTGGCGTGCCAAGAGGGCGCGGCGGTAACCTACCCATTAGTATTCGCTCCATCACAATTTGCCTATCGAAATGCAACGAAATTAGCAAAGCCGACCACCAAACCACCCCGACACCGGCCATGGAGATCCGAGCATGCAAAGCATCGCGCCGCTCAACTGAATAAGGAATAACTTCATAAAGTGTTGTCGTTTAATAAAAATTTTTAGAATTGATTCCCGCTGTCTGTATGACTTGTGTTAATAAGAATAGTTTTATTTTTAAAAAATCAGAAGCCCGTTGAATATTAAGTTAGATGGAAATAGATTTAACAGTAAGGGACCAGGATAGAAAATGGCATGCAAACCTTCTAACGGTAGTGCGTTGAACCCATGTTGAGGTCGGGCCCTTGTAGTTCCTGTGTTGCGCTCACCTTTGGCAACCTCAAAACCAACGGTTACATTACCAACGCTGTCTAGCAACGGATAACCATTGGGGGCGAAGTAAATGTTTATATCTGGGGTTGAGGTCACTTCAACCACTTTAACCATAAACCCCACAACTGGAAGAGAGACTAACGTTGACGAAATTGGCGTTAAGATAAATACGAACTTTCTTAAATACCTGTCATCATATTCAAACGAAAAACTCTTCCCAAGGATGTCAAATTCATATCTTAAGTCAATATATTTTTGTCAATGTTTGTACAATAAAGTTTTTCAAAGTACTATTTTTGAATTTATTTTTTAATTCAACATATACAGGGATTTCCAATATTGGACTTAAAACTGCTTTAATTTTCAATTTGACTTATACTCGATTCGATTTTTACACGAGTAATATTTACGGCATATAATATCAGTTTTCGTTTCATTTGTCAACTTTCATTTATTTTCGACTAAGGTTTTTGTACATTTTTTTTGAATTTATAAATAGTTTTTAATTTTAGTCTTATTAATAAATAATTAATTTATGTGAATAAAATTAATCTTACAACTCCGTTTTTAATAGAAATCATTGTTTATATTTTCTACATAAAGTAGACATTTTAAAATTATAATTTGATATTAAATTTTAAATTTGAGACAATTATCTATTTATGCTTATTTTTTAAATGCCTCTGAAATCTGATATAAAGCCTAAATATTCAATAGGTAGAATTGATAATTTTTAATTTTTTTCTATTTTTTGTTATTAGGTGAAAAATTACTCTGCTATCACGGACCCTTGCTTTATGAAGCAAAGGTAATTTATTTTATTTTCTATAAAAAAAATTAATAATTAAATTCAGTGTATTGAAATTCAGGAAAGTTCTGAAATTCGATATCTTATACATTATCAAGGATGGAATAAAACGTATTTTATTCTATTTAAACCAAATTTCACTGTACATTTATATATTTAGTTGGGATGAATGGGTTAATGATACAAGAATATTGAAATTTAATGAGGCTGGAATCAAAAAGCAAAAAGAATTGCAAGATCTTTAGTATTATATTTAAACACTTAATTAATTTTCATATACGTTAAGTAAGGAATCTCGAAAGAAAAAAGATAATAGAAAAAAAATGATAAACGAAAAACGCAAATCTAGTCGTAGTTCTCAAGATAAGATTCGTTTCATGGGTTCGGCTTCTGAAACATCAAATCGTAGTTTTGGTGAATCAGAAGACGGCAAGGCTTCTAAAATAACTACAGAAGATGAAAATTTAGAAAATAAAACTGATGCTGGAACATCGGTTGTAAGTGAAGAGCTATTAGATGATCAAAAATCATCCATAAAAGATAAATCTGTGTCATCAAAGACAAGAACAAGAAAGCGCCGGCTGTCTAATAGTGAAATAAGTGTTGATAAATCTCTAGTGACAGAAGAAAAATCAACAATCGAAGATATTTCGCTAACTAATAATGAAGCTACTAATTCTAATAAATCTACAAACAGTTCGAAATCAAAAAAAAGTCGACTAGTTCCATTAGATGAAACTGTTTTGGATTTGGTTAGTTCATTTGTTTTTTTGATTGGTTTCTATAAATAGTAACTCCATCATATTGGCTAGATTAAAAAAAATTATTATTGACAATTACTATGATCATATTAATAATTAAATTTAGTCGCAAATTTAAAGGTTTTGGACTGTGTTTTGAAAGAAAAAATTCAATGTCTTTAGTATGGATTTTTTACAGTGAAATTATATGCACAGCATGGTCAGATTCGCCTGCCACTTAGGTTGGATATACAGACTCTGCAGTAAAATATCGAGGGTCCTTCAAAAACTTATCCGAGTTACGAAATCATTTATGTCTTGCAAATTTGTTGGAACACTTCATACGCATTCGTATACAAACCAGTCCCTCGTGACGCCTACCCACTCCTCCTGTGCGCGCATAATATAATGGAAAGTCCATTTATAGTAACATTAAGGTACGATGATAATTCTATGCTTACTTAGTTCAATGAATTGAAAATATCGATTATTTTATAAATATTGAAAACTTACAATTTAATAGCCGCCGTGAAACTTTTTACGATCTTGCAAATAATTTTATTTTGAGTCTAATAAATGAAATTCCAGAGAAATATTTTTGATTTCATAAAGCAAGTCAGGATTCTAAAACTCGGTAATGATTTAACAACTCATGCATTATTTTTTCATAAATTAAAATTTTTTTAAAAATGCGCTAAAATTTCAAATAATTAAATTTTTAAAATAATCCAAGCATGATTTGTCATTAAAATTTTATAATTAATATACAAGAAATAACTTTTAATTTCTTTATTATCACATAATCTACTGACAATTTATAAGTAAAATATTAAGTTAAATTTCTTTATGGTTCATCTTATTTTTCAGCTTGTTACTCTTTAGAAACAAACACGAGAAGTAATTTATCGATTCACAATTTTATAAAATTAAATAACCGTAAATTTTTTTCAATTATTGATTTATTATTTTTATATTGTCAAATTGTCGGCATATAACAATAAGAAATTTAAAAAGTGTTTTCATCTATAACTTATTGACTAATAGGACACCTATGTCACCGGAATCAACGTTCAATCGCTTAAATTTGTTTTCACTGAAAATCTTCGATTATGGTTGGCTGATGATTGGGATTTAATAACCCGCCAATCGCGTGTAAGTTCATCTGATAGGTTGAGGGACCATTCTATTATTTTTATTTCCTGTTAGCTTTCTCGTTTGCCGACTCGAATGTCGGTCGATGATGTTTTAGCACGATATAAATCCCATTGCGAATGTCTTCGAATGGAGGAAGGAGACAACGAAGGATTCTTCAACAAAAACCGAGACATGCGTTTCGAATTCGTTGAAGGAATGAGAAAGTATTTCAATACGTCCATCGGTTCGTTATTGTTGTACAAATTTGAGCGGCAGCAATATTTTGAAGTTGTCAACACCAACGAATCGAAAAAGGACATGAGCAGCATTTACGGTTCCATGTATTTATTGAGATTATTAGGTGGGGTTTTTAATGTGTTTTTTCCCGGCAATTATCTTTCCATTTCACAGTTAATATAAAGAAACTTATTTCCTACACTCGTACCGATGTGCCGAGTATTGATTGTTTAGGAGACTTGATACAGCATTTCATTGAGTAAGAGGGATTTTATACAATCGGTTTGTTGATCGATAATCATTTCCCAAGGTTTTTAGATAATAATGTTGACGAGTTTTTCAAATTGGAAGATTACATAACGGCAACTGCGGATTACACTCGCAGGGCAATGTGTTGAATGTTGTAATGCATATAAATATATTATTACATCTAGTTTGTTTTATTGATTTATAATTTTTGACTTTGAAATATTTGGAAAATTCTTATTTATTTCGTTTTTTATTTAATAATCTTATATAATTTGTGTTAGTATGATTTTTATTAATTTTGTATTAAGCTGCTTACTTATTGTAAGTAATGCATTTTAAATATTAATATTTATGACTAGGTGTCAGAAAAAAGAGTGCTCACCTTTTTTTCAAAAAAGCATTCTGAAATTTCTGGTTTAAAAATAGAAAATTTATAAATAATTTATTTATAATAATATTAGACATCAAAACGCTGATGGGTATTATATTTTAATAAATAATATTAATTACTTTATTTTTACTAAAATAATATATTTTTTTAACATTATATAAATATAATATTCCTTTTCGTTTGTTGAAATCCAAGTTTTCAAACTCTTTAACCCCGAAAAGAACACTTCCGATCCTTATTTATTACTAATTAAATGTCTTCATCCATCGTTATTTCGATTGCATATAACACAATATCAATGATTGTTCGTAACCTTACAAGCTCAGTGTATTCCGAAAAATCATAGTAAACGTTATTGCTCGTGAATAATTTTACTTGAACCATCATACTTTTATCTCAGTTTTCTATTTGTGTGCTTGCCTTTACTATTAAAAATTTAAAATTCACGTAACCCGAATACATTTGTATTGGATATACCCAACACCTTTTCAATATAAAGTACGCTAAAAATTTGTTTCTTAATAGAATTTTATTTCTTCTCTAACCTCATAAGCCCGATTTATTTAACTGATGTAATTTTTTATTTACTAACCTAATCCTAACCCTTTAATCATTTGTATTTTCACTTATACATATTCAACATGATAGTTTGAATATTGATTTTAAGGATTTACTTTAAGAAAACGTTTGATTTTTCGATATTGCACAGACTTAACCTTCCCTGTACCCTTTCCTTATTATTTGACCTTATGGATGGAGTGTGTTGATGTTATGTTTAATGGGTGTCCACTGGAATACCCTTGTAATAATTTTTAGCCGATATATAAGAAATTAAGGTCTATTTTACCGAGGGCTGTGCAAGAAAAATAAGGCAAAAGACTCACTTCCGAGCTAACCGCTCTCGCTATATTTTTATTTGAGATTTGACGTTCAAAACATCGATTTTTCTTTATTTAAAAATTTATGGGTATTACCACAATACTACCAACAAGACCAGTTCGAAATTTGGAAGTGTCGGCTATAAGCCATAATTTAAACAAAAAATGTGTAAATTAAAACAAAATAATTAATTAAATTAATGTTGTTTGGGAATTATCAATGTTGGGCCAGCACACAAATGGCCTTGAGAATTGTTTAAATGCATCAGTAATACAGCACAAAAACCCAGCACCAAGATAACTTAAAATACTATATACAACACCAACTAAACAACTTAAAATCTGAGAGAATATAAATAAATATAAAATCAAAAAACATAAAAGTAAAATAAAATAAATACAAAATGCATTAAGAACCGCACGAAATTTACATGGTGGGTTTCTGGATTTTGATATTTTGAAACTATATGGTTGTTACCCAGGTACCCCATACAAATATTCTTTCGCTTACCACTCGGCACCCGTTGCTAAGCAACGTTGGAACTGTGTTCGAGTGGGTAGATCGTCCGCAAAAAAGTGAGCGCTATTGCTAATGCTATAATTGACCGAACGATCCTTGGGTTCAATGAGCTATCGATAGAAGGTCTGTGCTCGATTTCAATTTTTAGGTCCCATTATCCTCCTATCTCTGTCAAATGTTAACCTATACTCTCATATCATTTATCTTTATGTCCATTAGCTTGGTTCTTCTTATTATTGTCCATGTTGATGATTTTTATGGTCTGTAAACCCTTGGTTATGTTAAGTAAACACAGTACATCTCTTACCCTTATCCCTATTATAACTACAATGTTCCCTATTATTATTACTAGCATCATCATTGTTACTATTATATATATTACCTTTATTAATTGTTACTACTATTACCTTTATTATTATTTTTATTACTATAACTACCATTATATTTATTGTTATTACTACTATGATTATTAGCACTATTATTATAATTATTATTATTATTATTATTATTATTATTATTATTATTATTATTATTATTATTATTATTATTATTATTATTATTATTATTATTGTTGCTATTATTATAATTACCATTATCATTACTATTATAATTACCATTATCTTTACTATGATCATCATTATCATTGAGTTTTTAGTAGGGATCCTTCCTTATTCCTCAGCTTTATAAAATATTTTATTGATATACAACATTAGCCGTAACCCATTCTTATTTTACAATTTTCGATAAAGTATTTTTGTTAGTTCGAAAAATTTTAGCACCGTTCCGCCCCTATTTTTCAGTTTAATCAGATTATCCTACTAACAATCGAACAACATTCTACTTTTACTTTACCATTTTCTATAAGTATTTTAATGGATTCGGAAAATTTGCGCAGCGTTCCGCCCTTATTTTACAGTTTCATAATAATCTTATACCAATAGTTTAGCCGCAGTTCACTTTTATTTTACTATTTCTGATAAGTATTTAATCAATTCGGGAAATTTGAGCAGCGTTCCGCCTTTATTTTATGGTTTCATCCGGATATTCTATCAATTATTGAGCCGAATTCTACTTTTACTTTGTTAACTTTGATAAGTATTTTAATTGATTCGGAAAATTTGAGCAGCGTCCCACCAATATTTTCCGTCTCAATTCAACATAATTTATTTAATTCTTATAAATTATTTAAAAATATTATTTTCCATGATTTTAGTCGTTCGGATCAATCTTTTTCCGATGGCTATTCATTTTAACTGATGCAACGATTTCGCAATTTTCCCCGCTACCCATTCCCTCTTTTTGTCCTTAAGATCTATTTATGTTCATATTATATTTAATGAGTGCCCACTGAACTACTCGGTGTTAGATATTTTGAGCCGATTGTTGTTAAAAATTTATGTTAATTTTACTGGAAACGGATGATGAAGGAGTAGCCAAAGGACTACTCATTTACCCTTCAATTTCCCCTATCTACGGATAATATTGACGTTCCAACTCCTGCGTTCCGCACGCCGGAGCCTTCACGGGCACGAATCATTGGCGATATTCCACGCACTTACACGGTTCGATAGATTATGTGTGATTTAATTAATTGCAGTTTGTTTTGGCTGTGGGTTACAAAATAAAATAAAAATTA
This sequence comes from Schmidtea mediterranea, assembly GCA_022537955.1. Lineage (NCBI taxonomy): Eukaryota > Metazoa > Platyhelminthes > Tricladida > Dugesiidae > Schmidtea > Schmidtea mediterranea. The sequence continues at coordinate 267,452,125 of CM039679.1, read as the reverse complement.
AATGTTACCGTCTAAATTCGATAAAAGTTCCGAGGCAAAATCATATATTCTTCATATAAATTCTACATTCATATCATAAAATTCCATAAATTTAATTTGCGTATATTCCATAAATTTAATTCCAATCTAAAATTTTAATCAATAATTATACACTAGCCGAGAGTGGTCGTGTTCAGACAAAACACTTACCCATGTTAATTGCTTGAATGCACGGCTCTCGACTAGTTACGCACATCAACTAATTTTCTAACTAAGTTACCACTAAAATTGAAAATTTTCTCTTCGAAAAATAAGACTGAAAATTTGTGAAAACATATCAGTATTTATACCTATAATTTGGCCTTAACCTTGCGTGTTAGTGTTGGGTTAGAACGTAAACGGCCTTGAAGAATGTTTAAATGGATCAGAAACACACACGCAAATACAACACGCAATTTAAATAAACCTATTGAAACACCAATTAAACCATATAAAATCTGAGAAATAAAAGAATTAAATATAAATTAACAAACATAAAAATAAATTAAAATAATAACAAAATGCACCAAGATCCGCACGATACCTACACAAATACAACAAGAAAACACAACAAATTCGGCAAACTTGAAAAAAATCAATTAAAGTTCATTAAAGTGAAAGTTAAATTGAAAAATTTGAATTAGTAATAATTCAATAAAAATTCTAAATAAAAAATTATAAAAATAAATCAAAAAATAATAAAAATAAATAATAGAATTTGCTAGAAATAACAAGGTCGAATTTTGTTTTACTACATCAAATTTCACACACCAGAAAAATAGGTATAAATACTGATCCATTTTCACAGTTAACTTAACCATTTTTGTGAAAACAAAACCGTTTTTCGAAAAAACCATAAAAACCATTTTTTTTTGAAAACTTAACCGTTCTTCAAACCATAAAAACCATTTTTCAAACTATTACTACTTTGGAAACCTTTTTTAGGTGAGAATTATTTATGGTGGAACCCTCTTTCCACGTCGCGTCCGTAGCATCTCTGTAGAGCTCTGCTTGGCGACGACGTGGGGAGAGTGGCATTTTGTTTTATGTTATTTTGATGCAATATGATGATATTTGTTATTTTGGTCAACGAAGGGTAATTTTGTTGAATTGTTGTATAATTAATAAATATTATTAATACAACTAAATTGTTTTACATATATATTTGTTTTATAAATTAAAACGTCGAAATTTTTCCGGCCCACAGCCGACACATCACGCAAGACAGTAAAATCTACACAGTGCAGATTCATGTAAGTGCGTGGAAAATCGCCAGTGATATGCACCCGTGAAGACTCAGCGTGCGCAACGCCACGGTCGCAACGTCAATATTTATCCTTATAGCTGAAAAGAGAAATAAGGAAGAAGTATATGGCTACTTCCTCGTTTCTCAATTCTGAAAAATCGACCTAAAATGATATACACACGGCTTAAAATCTGCACACCGAGTAGTCCAGTGGGCACTCATTAACTATAATATAAACATAATATGCGCCTAAGATCAATTAAAGGAAGGTGACGGGAAACTAAATGAAAAAATGGAATCGTTGTTATATGCTAAAAATCATGATCGAAATCTACATTAACTATCTTAACGTCAAATTTAAGTTCACCAAATTATTCATGATTTCAGATTTTCTATAGTAACTCTGTATTATTTAATCCAGATTGATAACTCATATCATGATCCGAGCATCTTTTGTTAATGATAAACTCGTATTATGAACCTGCTATTTACATGATTCATCACCAATCCTTTTAGTAATAATAAATGGAAAATTTTATTAACGATAAATTCATATTGTTAACTGTGGAATAATATCATTGTAAACCCTTTCATTAATAATACCTTCATATTGATAAGTGTAAATCATTGGGTAATGAGAAAGTCATAGTATTAGTAGAAACATTTTGTTAATAATAAATCGACAATCACTTTATATTATTAATTCATATGGTTAAGTAATAGTAAATTGAAATTATTAACTGTCGAACAATATTGGTAATTCCAAACCCTTTTAGGTAATTAATTGTAACTCTTTAAATGGAAATAGCACTATTCAAACTTATCTTTAAAAAATTCATAACCTACAAATTTAAGTAATTAATTATAAAACATCATTATCACTGATGGACCTTCATCACACGTTATCAATTTCACCCATGTATTAACTTTGTTTCAATGCTCAATTATTTAAACATTAGATTTACGTTATAAGATTTATAAGTTCATCGCAAACCCCGATCATTAGTTTCATGATTTATTTAAATGTTAATAGCAATAGCATTAGTAGGTAAAATATGAGATATAATCCCCAACATCAATGAGGAATTTCATATGAACAAGATTTAAGAATTTAATACGTAAAAATCATCCATGAAAATCAAAACTTACAAACATCAAAAATCACAACAATTGAATAAATAATAGTGAAATTAATAATTCCAAAGGCGGAAAGTATATGAGAAATCAATTTTGAGGAGAGTCTGACGTACAAATCCACCGAATTTAAAATATTAGCCATTACGAAAGCAGGAAATTTCATCATAGGTCAACACGCCAAAAGAGCCTTCACCCGATCCAAAGAGAGTCTCGATACAACTGAAATAGGGTAGAAAGTAACCAATTTAGTAACATCAAGCGCTCCATTTTTGTGCCGAATAATAAATCTGAAACCAAATATTCGTAACCAGTAAGGTGAATTTCCAATAAAACTAACTCGTCGATGAGTAGAAAACCGTGCGGAGAGTCGACAGTATCATCTTGAACCATAGAATTTTCTAAAGTTTCCACACCAATCTCGAAAATGTAATCTAGAAATAATGAATAAATAAAATTGATAACTCGTACCGACCGGAAACTTACAAATAAACAGTTTCGCCAGTCATAGAGACACGCGTCCAAAGTCCAATTTTCTTAAAGCACCGACTAGTATTTACAATAAGTATGTAGAGATAAAGTTGAACTGGAACCTTGACATATCCGGTCAGTTCATAAGGTCGACGATCCACTAAATTACGAAATTTTCAATTAAAATGCTAAATTCAATTAAATAACGTTCGCGTTCTCACCGAATGACGAATGAATATGCAATCATCTAACTAATGTACTTATATTAAAACTATATAAATAGGATATAAATCTTCACCGGATATCAGTCAATCAAACATACCAATGTACCAACCACGAAACCCAAAGAAGAGAACCATTTCAAATAGCCCAACCAGCAGAAGGTCCACAGTTGAATCTGAACACGCAGGAAATGCAGATCCCAATCTCATCCCAATGCAACTCGCCGACCGATGGAGGGAAGCCTGGAAACTATACTGGCACTCTAAATTCCCATCCAACTTCCAACGTAGCAGCAACAGACCGGAGTATCTCGACCGAGTTCACGAGACACCAGAACCATTCTGGGAAGAGTGGCACCCCACGGCTGAAATCTATGCCCATGCGCGGTGTCTACTCGACGACCTTCTCGAACACCAGCAACAAGTGGACCTAAGAGTAGCTCGAGCCCGTCAATGTTTGGCAAACATTGAGGAGGACCTCGAAGCCGGCCGGATTGCCGATATTTATTATCATCCACGGTCACGCGGACACCTGTATGGAGACGCCGAGAAAGGAAAAAATGCGCAGATGACGAGAACTCACCAAGGTCGAATCCTTAGGAGGCCGGTGATGATTATACCGAACTGCTCCCCCGAGGATTGGGTAGCAAGAGGCTTCACAGACTCATGAGAATTACATTGTGAACTCCATTTAGTTTGATATTTGTTATTAAAATAGAAATTGCGTTCGAATAAACATTAATTTTGTTTTATTTTTGGTTGCTGTTATAACAATTCATTAAGAAAGTTTTGTTTAATTAGTTACTTCGGTGGTGATAACTATTGTTTTAACATTATCAATTCCAGATATGGATTCCACACAAACCCTGAGGATGGAACTAGCCACAGCCCGAAAAGATAACAAGAACCTATACAATCAGATAATTCAATTAACACGAGAGGTACATCAAATACGAGGCTCACAGCTGCTCAGAAAGGATGGGCCGAAGAAAAACAAATCAATCAGAGTTTACGCACACAAATCCGAGGACTGGAGGTCGCCCTATCGGCCAGTCAGGAAGGAGCGGCTGTCACCTATCCGCTCGTATTCGCACCGGCTCAGTTAGCGTACCGGGAGCCGGCAGCTGCTTCCACTTCGACCCCAAATCCTACAACAACCATAAACACTTACTCACGTCCCGGACGCAAAGAGAGAGCTAGACGTCGTGCCGCCAAACTACTAACCTGATCCGAGTCAAATTTTACAGACCATTGTAGATCCTATATAAAAATACATTTCGTAGTTTGATTTTAATAACCTATGTGAGAAGATCCAGAAAAGCATGATAGAATTCCTGAAATTTACTAGACTTTAAATAATATATGACGTAAAGGGGACCAATTACGAAGAAATCGAGCACATGTCTTCTAACGACGGCTCGTTGAACCCGAGGGTTGTCCGAGCAATTATAGTATTAGCAATAGCACTCACTTTTTGCGGACAATCCACCCGCTCGAGCACATTTCCAACGTTGCCTAGCAACGGGTGTCGAGTGGTAGGCAAAGTAACATTTTGTATGGCGTTACTGGAGCAACAAGGAAGATAAATAATTAGCAACCCCTGTAACCCACCATTAGTTTTACTGCGATTAAACAAAATTCGACCTTGAAATTATTTGTGCTATCTAAATTAAATTTTTATTTATTTCTTAATTTAAATTGGTAATTTATTTTTTAACATTTTTAATTAAATTTATTCATCCAAAAAATATTTTATTTTTATTCATTTAATTCATTAATTTTTAGTTTTATATAAATGGCCATTTTACGGTCGAATTTTCTTGTTATTATGTTATTTTTTATGTAAATTTCGTGCGGTTTTTGATGCATTTTGTATTTATTTTATTTTACTTTTATGTTTTTTATTTTATATTTATTTATATTCTCTCAGATTTTAAAGTGTTTAGTTGGTGTTGTATATTGTATTTTAAGTTATCTTGGTGCTGGGTTTTTGTGCTGTATTACTGATGCATTTAAACAATTCTCAAGACCATTTGTGTGCTGGCCCAACATACATATAAAATAACATAATAAAATAACATAATAACAATAAAATTTGACCGTAAAATGTAAATTTATATAAAAGTAAAAATTAATCAATTAAATAAATAAAAACAAAATATTTTTGGCTGAATAAATTTAATTAAAAATGTTAAAAAATAAATTACCAATTTAAATTAAGAAATTAATAAAAATGTAATTTAGATAACACAAATAATTTCAAGGTCGAATTTTGTTTAATCGCAATAAAATTAATTTTTTTTTTGACAAATTTTCAGTCTTATTTTTCAGTCTGAAGTGAGTTGGTGTGCATTGCAGCTGTTAGCCGTGCATTCGGGCAATTAACACTAGCTGGTGTTTTGCCTGAACACGATAACTTTTAGCTGCTGTACACTGACAATTTGGAGCTGTGAGAGTGGATGATTTGCGAATTTATTGACCAATTGATCAAATGCTCTATGAAAAAGCTGTGGGGTTTATGGTTTCCATAACCTTGACCACAGATGTAAGTATTTTACTGCCCCCAATGATCACCCGTTGCCAAGCAACGTTGGAAATGCCATCATTGGTTTTTGAGGTCGCCAAAGGTGAACGCCACCTAGGAACTACTCTGGCCCGACCTCAAACTGGGTCCAACGCACTACCGTAAGAAGGTACGTGTGCGATTTTCTTTTTCTGATCCCTCGCTTGTGTGCTTAATTTTATCTTCCTTGAAATCTTTTTCCATACAACTGTTCGAAAATTCCCTGTAATCCTACTCTATTATTGCTGAAATACGACTCAGAAAATTAATTTAAGCAAAACATTTATTGAACATCACTAAAATTATTTCAAATTATTGTCTTTGTGCCTTTGCAGCGCGGCGTTTCGCACGTTCCGACTTTCCCGGTCTGTGTTTGGGAGCTTTGGTTGTTGGCACCGTAGTAGGCATCGCTTCTCTGTACGCTAGTTGGGCAGGTGCGAAGACGAGCGAGTAGGTTACCGCGTTGCCCTCATGGCACGCCGATAACGCTACCTCAAGGCCGCGTATCTGGATCTTTTGTGATTGAGTGACCTGCTTCTCTTCAGCTCACCCTCGTTGTGCCGCTGTTATCTTTTGATAAATTCTTTTTGCTCTTTCTGGCTTGATCCAGGTGGCTTTGGTCTGCTGAATTTCTTTATTCAACTGAGTCAGTTGACGTTGTAGATCCTTATTATTCATACGGGCTGCGTGGAGTTCCTGTAGTAATAGTTGATTCGAGCTCATGTCTAAATGAAGAAGAACATTCAATAAACTCCTTAATTATTATTACATGTTTTAATTCATCGCGTCTCTGTCTATACCTTATATGGCGTTGGCGGACGGAATCTATGTTTCTTAAAACTTCATTTCCTCATAAGATATTAATAAAAGCGAGACATCAATATCAGTGAACAACTAACATCAAGCATTTATTACAAACAAAGAAGAAGTCAGTGACTATTGAACCTAGGGTAGATTTGGTTAGATCTTTTGCTTGGCCGGTTACGAGCATAGGAGTGGTCGTGTTGTTCGTCCGGACGCCTTTCTTCGCCTCGTAGTTCGTGGAGAAGAATTTCCCGCAGAACCACCACGTTCATGGCCTTGGTCCGACCGCATAGTCGCGGGTCGTCCAGCTCATAGGAAACATTGTACCTCGGGGCATACCCGTCTGTGCTGGGTATTTCGTCCTCAGCAATGTCAGCATTCACCTGTGCCAGGTACCATCTGGTCTTGTCCACTTGCCGATCCGTTTCTCTTTTGTGTTCTTCGAGGCGGGCTAATAGATATTCGGCCTGGCCCCTGATCTCCCGGGCCGGGTTGCGGCCTGGTTCGCGTTTGATCGCGACGAATGGAAGGTCGGTGTCGTCGCAGTCCGTTTGGCCTTCCCTCCGGGATTCTCTGACCGGCGAGATCGAGAATCCCGCATCCCACATCGCTTGGCAACACCGGGCAGCCGCGTGTGCCGGGAATCGAAGCGTGACGCGGGATGCGTCGATCCATGAATCGTCTAGAACAAATAAATAGGTATTAATGTTAAGCCTGGCCTGATAGGCCGTCAAGGGTCAGTTGATGAGAGGCTCTTGGGTTTTGGTCAGCTATGGTCTGGTGGATCCGTGGAACTCACATATCCTGGTGGCCGAACTAAAGGCTGCTGCGTAGGGTTGTGCGTAATTTACAAGGGTAGTTCACTCATGGGGTAGTCGCCGTATGTTTTGTCTTTCCTGAATGTTAAGCGCCCATCTTAATTGACCCGACGGGTCTAGCGTCATGAGGGTGGCCTTAGTTGTAAGGTGATCCATTAATTGGTAGAGACTCGGCAGTTTGTGTGGGTTCCATCTCTCGCCTTTTACATACTTTTTGATAGTAACGAGGGAAATGCTAGATCTATTATAATGTTTTTCTAGACTTGGAGTTGTTTAACGTTCATAATCAATTTGCATAAATTAGTTAATTAATACTAAATATGACTAAAATTAAAATATAAATATGACTGAAACTAAGATTTAGCAAAATTTGATTTTACCGCTTCATGAAATGATAAAAATACTTATAGCGTCTGCGGTAAAGAATAACTATTCCATATTACCCACGGGTTCGGTATTGTCGACATTATATTTGGAGTCTATCTTTTCCGTAGTATGTCCCGACATAGAATACCCTCATACTCCCCTGTGAATGATCAAAAACATTTTCCGCGACTGATATTTGGCTGCTTACCTCGACTGTCCATTGTCCTCGGATGTTACTATTAACACTTTTACTCGCAATAGGAGCGAGTGGACTTATAATCGGTTTACTACTCGCTACTTTTATTCGTTAAATATTTACTACTTTTACCCACAAAATCCGAATTTAATTTACTATACCTGACTTTTAGGTTTCGTGACAATCCGGGAACCTTAAATGGCACAATGTCGAAAGTCTTACGATCGAGATAGACAAATGTTAATTGTTAAGTTTAAACTGGCGCAGTGTAAGCGAATGGTTACCTTGACTTTCGAGCATATTAAACAAAAGGTATAGATAAGTTACAAGCACGGCTATTTCTAGTCTTTGACCCGGATAAGAGGTGTGTATGTTATGGTCGATTCACAGTTCGCCCTCACAGTAATCGTGTCGACGAATCTCTAAATAGTTAGTTTGATTAGGTAATATTTTATCGATCGGGTTGGAATTATTTCGGCAAGCACTTTCTTAGAGAGTGATGCAATGCTTAATGTAACCAGGATTGTGCACACACAGGGACATTTGGTTGGAAATTCAGCAGGCGATCTGCCTACTGACATTATTGCATTTGGTGTATTTCCTAGCCATTGATTGGCATTTCTCGTAAATGCCAATAGAATCAAATGGGATTTTTTATCAGCCGACTGATTTCTAGGAATCATTTCAATTAAGTGTTGGCCGAATTTTCACGTATCATGGATTTGTTAATTTTTTGGAGGTAATTTTTCTGTTTATTTGTCAAAAGGACTTTTCGAAAGAAAATATGATCATTATTAATGTCATCGTTTATCCGCAATATAGTCAATATGTTTCGTGTATGCCCTTGTCTATTAAATAGCTTTTAGTTTGGAACCAGGGTGATTGCCGTTAGCACGTTAATTAGATTTTTATGACCAATTTATTTTGGGTCGGAAATTTAATTTCTCTCTTTACTAATTAGGTTCATGTCACTGTGAGTCTGTTATATTAATGAAATGACTCTCTGAGTTCTACCATTTAAGTCAAATAATTTTTAACCTTTCAGTTTTTTTACGAGTTATTGAATTATCAACGATTTTTCGCATGAATTTCCCGCTACCTTCCCTTGTTTGACCTTAGGAAAATTATGTCGATGTTAAGAATTTATGAGTGCCCACTGGACTACTCAGTGTTATAATTTTTAGCCGTTTTGTAAAATGAATTTAGGTCGATTTTATAGGAATATAGTGACGACGAAATAGCCAAAAGACTATTCCCCCTTCAACCCATTTCCCTTATACGGAATAATAATTTATGTTTCAGCTACTGCGTTCTCACGCCGTAGCCTTCACGGGCACGAATCATTGGCGAACTTACACCGCACTTACACGATTCGATAGGGGTATGTCTATTTTATTTTCTTGCGGTGATGTGTCGGCTGTGGGCCGAAAAAATTTCGACAAAGAAAAAAATTGTTTTCAGATTAATCATGTTTATTGCCATATAATATGCCATAGTTGTCATCGTATCATTAATCATAATAACATCATAACTCTCTCCCCACGCCGTCGCCCAAGCAGAGCTCATACGAGGTTGCAAGGACGCGAGGTGGAGAGAGTTTTCGAGCATTTCTCCACTCACATTCAAAAATTCTGGCTTGCTACTGGTTAAGATAAATCCTCAGATTGAAATTGATTCAAATTTCTTAAAAACTGATTAAAATTATGTGAAAATGAATCGGTATGAATACCTATTGTACGACCCTAACCTTGCATGTTAAATTTGATTTAGTAAAACAAAATTTGACCTTGTGATTTTCTAGTATATTCTATTCTTAATTTTTTTATTTTTGTAATTTAATTTGACAATTTGATTTTTTAATTTCTTAATTGAATTGTTTCCAATTCAAATTATTTGATTTTTTTGTTCCATTTTTATGGATTTTCCATTTTTTAGTAAATTGTCAAATTTCGGTCAAATTTTCGTGTTCTCATGTTATTTTTATGTTTATTTCGTGCGGATCTTGTTGCACTTTGTTATTATTCTAATTTATTTTTGTGTTTCTTGATTTTATATTTAATTGTTTTTCTTTCTCATATTTTAGCATGGTTAGTTGATGTTTTATGGGTCTGATTTAAAATCTGCATGTTGTATTTGCGTGTGTATTACCGATTCATTTAAACGATTCTCAAGGCGGTTTGTGTTCTGGCCTAACAAAGCAATGAAAGATGTTTATGAACAATGAATCATGATGCTATATGTATATTTATGAACTTCAACAATTATATGAATAAACGGTTTTATGAATTCGATACTTTTACCCGATTAGTACGGTAATATTTACGGTAAAATTATTTATTTTTTCGGCGCAGTCACTCATGCACCACAAGAAAGCATAATCTACACAACAGTTCAGGCTGTGTAAGTGCGGTTCATCCGTCAATAGCCTGTGGCTGTGAAGGTTCCGGCGTGAATAGCGCAGGGCCTAAACGAGTAGTGGGATGGGTCACCATGGGCACATCCCCTCCCCCCTGCTGAGATAAAAATTTTCTAAGTCCAAAAGTACACATTGTCTTAGACAAAGACAATGACTCATTCAAGGTCATTGGAACAAAGACAATGAGCCATCATATTTTTTTCAAGGTCATTTAAAAGAAGGTCAAGGTCATCACTTTGGATGGTCGTGACATTTTATAGTGTCACTGACAAGTCCCTTTTTTCAAATATTTTATATTATTGTAGTAGAAGTTCTAGAGGTCGAATAGTGGCGCTACGGGCTAGTTCAGCTTAGATGATGGAAGCGCTGTTCGACCGTCTAGATCACTTGGTGATCGCGTTAGGTTCTGGCCATCATTCAAAGGTCCTATTCCGCAGGTTGATATTGTACTACTCTTCTGCACCTGACGGAAACATCGGTCGTAGTAGGTACTATAAAATCAGTGAAGAGCGTTTTGAGTTGGGGGAATATGTTTAATGTAGACAATGATCTAAATTATAGGTTTTTTTATAAAAGCTTGCCAAGTTGATTTGCAAGGGTAACTACGGATAGGGTTCAAATGACTCGGATATAGTTTATTTTTCCATTTGATAATTTAATCGGACTAGTGTTGATGAGCGAAAGGAAATCGAAATATTTGTTCTAGTTTTAATGGGGGATCATCAATATTTAATGTGTCAAGCGATATAAACTTTTTTGTTTTTATATAATATCATTAGCCGCAAGAAATATTTAACCCATATTATTATTGACACTAGCCTAAAATCCTCAGAAATGATTTTAATAAAAGTTTTGTTGACCATGACAGGATGCGAAGTCTGCCAAACAGGCGTTAGGTGAGACACTTAGCCAAGTTAACTCGATAATTTGAAATTTTACATTTAACTATATCAATAGTAATTAAAAACAATTCCGAAAGTTAGAATATCTTAGAATTCCTGTCGCTCGAAATTTATTGAAATAAATAAATTAAATAATCATCTCTGTATAACGCATAAATTATCTGAAAGAGTTAACCCCAATAACTATATTACGACATTATGTACAATGCTAGATCGCCATAGTAATTCCGATGCTAACTAAAACTAGAAAGAGATAGCGAAGACATTTGTTGATGTAGACTATTTCAAATACGATATCCAAACTATACTACACGCTACGTATTCAAGGAGGAATTTTCTTATAGTGTAGAACGCGCTAAACAAACACCATCTGAAACAATCGAGCATTTTTTGTCAAGTAGATTTTCCCATTGCAGTAAATCGGGTAGGATTAGAACCATAAGTTCCCTCCAATAAAACAAATATTAAATTTTATTTTATAAAACAACACGGCCTTCAATTGGCTATCAATGTGAGTATTCTCAAGATTTGGAATTATTCAGGTTTCATTTATCAGGAGTATCGGCATTCTGTGGATCACAGACTGCAGCGAGTCGAACTTTGGCAGACTGACCTCTGTAAGCGGACCTCTGTAATAGGACATCGGCAAGCGAACTTTGGTGTGCGGACTTTGGTAAGCGGGCTTCGGTAGGCAAACTTTGGTAAGCAAATTTTGGGAGTTAAATTTCGGTAGGCAGGCATTTCGGTAGTCTGAGCTCCATTGGCATACTTCAGGAAGCTGATTTTTCCGTGAGCGGTCCTTGGCACAACTTCCCATGTTTCCTTGATTTTCGACAGGAAGTGATTAAAGATGTTGGCTTGCGCTTCTGGTACTAGGTTGCACGGTTTGCATAATATGCTTAAGTTCCCTTTGATACGTTGGGACAAAAGTTTAGGTTTAGTAGGTTGTTGCGAGCTCGTATTAGAAAAAAATATTGTGCGTCGTTTAGTATATCGGATTTTATGAGGTAGGACGCTGTAGAGCTGCCTGATATGGTGGTTGCTATATGTCCTTGCACTGAGAGTTTGGACCATCGATATTGTGTTTTTTCTTGTGTGGAAAATCCACTTCTAGGTATTTGTATATATTGTCGTCTGTAACAACGGAAATTTTATCTCCATATAGTAGAGGGTTAGAACCATCGGAGTTAATGCAGTTGAGTGATATCCCGACTTAGCGGGTTTAAATTTTAAATTTGCATAGGATGCAATTTCCACCACTCTATCTGATGCCTTACTAAGGTTTGGAAATGAGTGTGATATAAGAACAATATCATCAGCATAATCTAAAATGCTGATGTTATAACCGTGAAAGAGAAAAGGGAAATTTTCCGGTATATAGCGCAGTATGAAGTCAATCGACAAACAAAAGAGGGTCATTGATAAGGGGTAACCTTATTTGACCCCTTTAATAATGGGAACGAGGTCTGACAGAATACCATTACAATCAAAAAGTGTTTTAATATCATTATATATTTTTTTATTATGGATATGGTTTCAGTTTTTAGACCCATGCTTTGCAGGGTGTGCCAAATCAGCGAGTGAGAGAGATAACCGAAGGCATACGATATTTCAAGTCATATGACGTGCAGCTCTGACTTTTTCCTGATAGCGGCGTCCATAATAAAATTAATAGTAGCATCGTGCTCCGCACACTCATCAGGTATTCCTATAGCCTTTTGGTTTTCCGAGATTAATGAGCATTTTTAATCCAAGCTAGGAGTCTATTATTAAAGAGAGTAGCGAAAATTCGATATGACGTATCCATAATGGCTATTGAACGCCAAGATGAGGCTTCATGACTGGAGTTCTCTTTTCAAGGTTTTAAAAAAGTTTGGTTCGAAAAGTTTTCCATTTCGGAGGGCAAATGTTATTGCGAAAAATGTTATTAATTAAGGAAAGGAGGAAAGAGTTGCCAGGGAAATTAATTTCCAGTTCCCGATGGTGATTTCCATGCCGGGATCAGATGGTTCCAAATTTTTCATGATGTCATTTACATCTTCTATAACTGATGGATCGTTAGAATCTGTATCTATTTGCGTCTTATAAACTATTAAGGTTATATTGGTTGTTGTGATTACGAAGTTTGCGAAGGTGTTGATAAGGTTTTTCATGGTGGGTATATTGGTAGTTTTCATGGGATAAATGATCTTATGTATTTCGTCTTTGGGCCTAATCTTAAAAGTGTTACTTTTAACAATTTGTAGCTCGGTGTTTCTCCTTTGTTGTAATTGGATGATGTCGGTTAGAACGGGGTCATTTTTATAGGTATATCTGTTTGGGTGCAGGTTTCCCTTAATCATTTCTATTTCGGATAGGCATGCGTTACAGTCACTGGTGTAGTTGTTTAATTGTACGCAGAGGTCACTAATAAATTTACGTGAATCATTGTCAGGCAATTTGGGTGAAATATATTTTTTAATTATGATGTTTAGGTTGAGCGTTATTATTTCGGTTTTCGGCGTTGTTATTGGGGAGTTTGTTATTAGGCACTTGATGAAGTGACAGATATAAAAAGGCGTTAAAAGATTATTTGAGCATCTCGGTTACTCGAGTCTATAAAAAGATATATCTAGGTTTTCGACTATGTTTTGGATTCCTAGAATGATATTAAATAGGTCATTGGCAAGGTCGTTATATATTTTAGAAGGCTATCATCACAAAGCGGGTCTATAATAGTAGCTAATTACTTACTTTTATCTAGGAAGAAAAAGAACTAGAGGTTGGAGTGATTACAGATTGGCATAATTATTTCGTTCCAGTCAGCAAAGTCTTGGAATGGGAAGGTCGCAAAAAAGGTACGGTGATTTTGCTGTAACAAGGCATTACATATCAACGGGTTGACGAAGATGGAGGAGTTGCATATGACATAGTAGAAAATGAATGCCTTGATACAGTGTTGGGATCATCAATGGGTCTTATCAAAATTCCTGTTAAAAACTAGTGAGCCTCGGAAAGAGCGAGGTTTAATTTCGTTATCGTAAAAGGTTTGTGTTTCATTTAATGCTAACACCCCTACAAAGATGTTTCAGGTGGGGGTGGTTTTGGTGAGATTGAAGATATATGAGGGTTATACGATTGGCCAACTCGGTAATTCAGTTCAAGGAGGTGGACGTTCTGGACATGTGAGACAAGAGCCGGGTGTGGGACCCATATTCCACAGTAGCACATAATTATGGCTTAATCATCGAAGGAGTATTTATTATTGGAAGACATATGGTTGATAATGTTTTCCATATGGTATTCAAGGCCAAAAAGTTTCTTACAGATCTTTTTTTTGTATTTATTCCTAAAGCAACATAGGAAGAGGTATTTTTGGGTTAATTTTAGGAAAAGGTTCATGCTATCTTCAGCATTCATTTGGAAAGGGTGATCAAGCGTGTCAATGTGGTGATATAGGTTGGTAAGCTTAATTAAGTGGGTGTTACTATTTTCAGGGGAGCTCTTTGGTCCTCAAGGAAAACATTCGATGAGGGATTCGCTATTAAGTGTCATGTTATGGATGTCATTCGCGTGTATTAATATTTCGAAAAGGTTATACACTGCTATTTTTCCACACATGGGAGTGGAATGATGGCACATTATCTTCCCACGGTAATCAAAGCGGTAAAGGATTTAATCAAGTATGTTTTTGAAGTTCTTGGTGTCCTTAGAGGTCTTTGGTTTGGGTGGTACCATAATAAGTTAAAATTATAAAGAAACAAATCTATTGATATTACCATTCCGCCCTCTTTTGTACTGCGGAGATTTTAATTGGACATATAGGTATGTCAGGGCCTTAGCAGTCATTAACAATTCATGCGACAAATCAATATGATTTTGGTCCTAGTAGAACTTTCATGAAGCCTAATTCCCCATTATTGATTTATCAGTTTTATTTTGATAAAATTTTCTAAAAAATTTTAACTTTCTGTCTTTGATACGTTTAAATGAAAATTTAAATATGTTGGGCCAGAACGTAAACGACCTTGAGAAATGTTTTAATGGATCAGTAATACACATGCAAACATAACATGCAGATTTAAATAAACCTGGAAACACCAATCAAACCATATAAAATATGAGAAAAAAGGAGAATTAAATATAAAATAATAAACATAAAAATAAATTAAAATAATAACAAAACGCACCAAGATTCGCACGATACCTACACAAATATAACAAGAAAACACAACAAATTCGACAAAATCGAAAAAATTAATAAAAGTTCATTAAAGTGAAAATTAAATCGGAAAATTTGAATTAGTAATAATTCAATAAAAAATTATAAATAAAAAAATTATAAAAATAAATCAAGAAATAGTAAAATTAAAGAATAGAATTTACTAGAAAATAACAAGGTCGAATTTTGTTTTACTGCATCAAATTTAACATGCGAGAAAAATAGGTATATATACTGATCCATTTTCACATTAAAAAAAAACCAAAAAACCAAAAAACCAAAAACCAATTTTGAAAACTTTAAAACCATTTTTCAAATCATTTTGAGATTGTTCAATTTTGTTTTTTAAATTTTTCAGAAACTCATTTTTCTAGGTGAGAAATATTTATATTGGAACCCTCTTTCCACGTCACGTCCCTAGCATCTCTGTAGAGCTCTGCTTGGCGTCGACGTGGGGAGAGAGGCATTTATGTTTTATTTTATGATATGATGGAATGGTTATGAAGGGTAATTATGTTTTGTTTTTAATTAATAAATATTACTTTCATACATAAATTGTTTTATATGTTTTAATAAACTAAATTAAAATGTCGAAATTTTTCCGGCCCACAGCCAACACATAACGCAAGAAAGCAAAATCTACATAGTACAGATGCATGTAAGTGCGTGGAAAATCGCCAATGATATGTACCCGTGAAGACTCAGCGTGCGCAACGCAGCGGCCGTAACGTCAATATTTACCCCTATAGCTGAAGCGAGAAATAAGGAAAGAGTCTCTGGCTACTTCCTCGTTTCTCAATTCTGTAAAATCGACCTAAATTTGTATTACATACGGCTCAAAATCATCACACCGAGTAGTCCAGTGGGCACTCAGTAAATATAATATAAACACAGAATGCGCCTAAGGTCTATTAAAGGGAAGGGTACTGGAATAAATTAAGATAAAATCGTTGATATAACCACAGCGAATTAAGATTTTTAAATAAATTAGCAAAATCATTTGTGTAATTAAATTGCTTTTAATTTTCCTGAATTTATAGAACGTATCAAATAAACAATTCAATGATTCAAATAAATTAAAATATAAATTAAAGTAACTATTTATTATAGATAAAGTAACCATTAAAGTATTTTATGACTTGAAGTTAGAGTAGTTATTGCGTAATCCATTCGTCGAATTATTATAATTTATTAACAGTAAAGTGGTTAAATTGTTATCAATCTTCGATAAAAATAAAGTGACGACAAATAGCTCCTGGATCAAATTAGTACAATTTCGTTCAATAAAATTGAAGTAATGATTGAATAAATGTAATTAAATTCGATTAATCCATTAATTAACGTTCGAGTGACTAGTGAGTAAAAGTAAGTCATAGTTTAAAGGATCATAACCTGTTGATTAGCAGTAGAGTAATAGTAAATAACTTCATTATTTTTAAATTATTATACTCCGTTAAAATAAAAGTAAGGAATGATGTATTTAAAATCATTTATTGATAAAACTAAAGTAATTACCAAATGAAGTTATCCATTTCAAATAACGAAACATGTTTATAGTCCACAGACTCAAAAGTATAGAAAACTAATTCATAGATTGGGAATAAGAGGTTAAAAATGAAGAAAGTTAATTAATTGATTTAAACTAAGGCCATAAAGGGAAAACAGTCATAAATAAGCCAACACTTCACTAGGATAGACAGGTGCTAAGCTCATCGATATAGGATTAAAATCGTGGTCAAAAAATTAATAAAAGAAAAATAAAATCAAAGTTACCCTGAAGCCTTTGGTTAATTTCACCAAAAGATGGATTAAAATTGACTAGATGAACTTACTTTAGCAATAACATTGAATTAAAAAACCGGTTAAAATCGAAAATGAGATGAAACCCAAACGGTAACTTAATATAAAAAAACCAATCGTAAACTTTAAGCTCAATTAATGTAACAATAAAAATTTATTTTATACAGAAAGATCTAATCATGAAATTACATTAATAACAATATACAGAAAGGCTTACCGCCGAACCCAAAAATTCGATCATAATAAAATAAGTCCCAACATTCCTGACGAAACGATAAAACGAAACATTCCAAATAATCTGGATAATAAAGCTTCAGATGCACGAGATAACATCACAGTGTCGAGGAAGGATTCCCCGAAGTCTACAGTAAATTGCAAGTGTGTCTCCCTCAAACGTAACAATAAGAGCATTCATATGAGAGATAACATAAAAATTCCAAAATAGATTGATTAAACCGAAGCGGATATGCCAAATCATAACTCCCTACAATTAACGATGGCATAAATTAAAATAAACAGGATATCGCTTACTAAGACGAGATTTTCGACGTTGACCAAACCACAGGATATCCTGCCGATCAGACGACAATCTTGAAATATAACAACCCATTCAACGGAAACGCACCGTTGTAATGGCAAATCATCATCGATTTTCTCAAGAAAGTTTATCGACATTATTTAAATTCGCGAATTCAAAACATCACATTATAGTCGACCTACAACATCGCAATAAACAAGGACCCCGCGTAAATCGATTGGTAATTAATCTTAAAACCCTTAAATCAACTATTACCAACAATATTTTCAAACCCGATAACAATGCTCGAATACATTAAGCTAAATTGACAAGTCATTTAAATTTTCTTGTTGCTTCTCAATTAATCGCGCACAATATAAATTTGATATTTAAGCCAGGATAGGTCTTGCCGATCCATGACCAAAATGCTAACCTAAGATGTCGCGTGAATTCCAATGTGCTGACTGTTATAGGAAGAACCTTCAATGTTGCTCGACACCGAACTCAGCCTACTATTAACAATAAGTACGCCAGTCCTTGAACCCACCTAGGTGAACGCCTCACGACCGACGTGGAGAAATTCCTTCCATTAATATTAAGTTTCATGGTTTATTCCCCAATCGTTTCAGATCATGTCACTCAATTGGACGACTGCACAATAATCTAGCAAAAAACAACCGAGAAATACTCCACCAGCCGCGGACAATGTAAGCAAGAGTCGAAACCCTGTAACCCACCATACAAATTTGGGGGCTCAGCCGGGA
Organism: Schmidtea mediterranea; assembly: GCA_022537955.1. Classification (NCBI taxonomy): domain Eukaryota; kingdom Metazoa; phylum Platyhelminthes; order Tricladida; family Dugesiidae; genus Schmidtea; species Schmidtea mediterranea. Next base: position 267,433,688 of record CM039679.1, on the reverse strand, counting down.
TTGAATGATTTTCTTGTACAAACAAACGAGAGGGGACATAAAGCATAACTATTTTTCAAATGGAAATGTCGGGACGACATTTTGCCAAACCCCGGAGAGATGGAATCGAGTTTAAAGATCGTAAAAATCAATTGTAAAGATCGAGGAGAGAATCGAAAGATCAATGAAAAGCGATCAACCTGACTACAAATCAAGAGAATAAATAACAGACGACTGACCCACCATACAAATTTGGGGGCTCAGCCGGATCGAATGATTTTCGTGTACAAACAAACAAGGGGACATAAAGCATAACTATCTTTTTAATAGACGACACTTTTGCCAAACCCCGGAGAGAGGGAATATAGAGTTTAAAGATTGCAAAACCAATTGTAAAGATCGATGAGAAAATTGAAAAATCGATGAAAAGCGATCAACCTGGCTACTAGGTACAAATTTGGGGGCTCATAGAATGATTGTCTTTGCAAAGAACCCAGGGAAATAAAAGCAAATGTGTAATTATTAAATAGAAAAATGTCGGGACGACATTTTGCCGAACCCCGAAGAGATGGAATATAGAGTCCAAATATTGTAAAGATGATGGAAAACGAACGACCCGACTACAAGTAAAACACCAAGTACAAATTTGACACCACATAACAACGACACTCACAAGACGCATAAGTAATTAAAAGGGCAAAATTCGGGATAAAATGAAATGGGGTAAGTAAGGGGAATAACGATAATTACGGGGGAAAGCAATAGAACTAAACAGAGGAAGGCAAGGATAATAGAATAAATTACAACGAGTAATGATAAAAATAGTAGCTGATAAAATGAATCAAAATATATTAAACTAAGAGTTGAATGAATGAATCTAAACATTAGTATATAATTAGTTATTTAGTATTTAAAATTAATGGGTAATTAAAAGAGATTTAATAATTTTAGAGATGGAATCAACAAAAATAATAGAAAAACTAAAGGGCATCTTAAACATCGAAAACGATAATCTTGAGGAACTAATTAATAAACAGAAATTAATTAAAAGAGCTAAAGAGGATATATCAACGATTTCAAACCTGTATTCCGACGAACATTGCATATTAATAAAATTGATCGATATTGATAAAGATGTAACAACCGAAAGAATATACGAAATTCTATCCATGAGATTAGAGATAACCAAATTTGGAAAAAGCTGGAACAAGTTAATGGAAAAAGTCAAAAACATTGAAGACGAGATTGCAACAACAATGAAAGAGCAAACTAAGGCTTATGCAGAATGTTATGCGTGCAAAACAGAGGAAGCACGAGTAATGGTGATACCTTGCAGACACCTGAGTTATTGTCATGGATGCGCACAAGAGTCGCACTGTACGATATGTCAGCGAAAGATAAAGGAAAGACTAACTGTTTACTTTCCATGAATTGTTATGATAAAATGAAATAAATGTGTATTATGCAGTACTTGAATTATTATTAGATGATAAGACGAATACAAAAAATATATGCAGTGTTTGTAAATAATAAAACCACCCGACAACGATAAATAAAGGTAATAGACCAAAACATGAAAGCCGAATTAAGGAAATAATTAAAACACATGCACAGAGACACAAATATTGGACGGAAAAATTTCGACAACCGAGTTTCCTAGTGTATGATTCTTTTTGTTTTATTGATATTATATGGAGATAAGACGAGGAAAAATGGTTAACCTGATCTATCTAATGATAGTACGCTCACCCAAGGGAAACCCTGATCAACCCTACTGAGAAAGGAACTGGTAGGCCAAGTCGCGTATGTCAGCAAGTAACCGGCGAGAGATTGATCACCTCTTTTGGGGAGCTTGCTGATGCGATTACCACAAATTTTGAAGGGGGAAGCGAAGAGATAGACCGAGAGGTGAGAGAAAGAGTGTACACGGAACAGAATTAATAGTTTTGATTAAAGGTACCTAGAGATGACTTCTTTTTTCCCTAGCTGGTGGTGAGGCACCAGAGGACAGCTACGGACTGTCGTGCTCAGGTTGTTATCAGCCAAGGGACTGATGGCGCTGAGCCGTTCGATACAAAAACCCGGATCACACACCGAGTATCGAACGATTTTTTTTATTGCTGGGCGGAACTCGATACAACAACCCGGATCCCACACCGAGTATCGGGGGCCAAACGGTAGGTGAGATGTGAACTAACCGGTAAATGGTTCATACTCAAAATGTCCTACTAAGGTTAGATAAGGGCGGCCGAATTGAGCCGGGAAATCTGACGGGAGAGGCGGGCAGAGATTAGATAGTTTATTTTCCGCGCCCATATTTAATCGCTTCCTTTTCTTTTCACTATTCGGGAAATCAAGTAAACCGCTTTTGGAACTTGATTGAACGTCTAGGCATTTCCATACTTTTATATTCTCCGAGGTACACAACCCGGATCCCACACCGAGTACTGAAGGAATGTTTTTTTTTATTTGCCCAGCGAGGAGTTTGGTACAATAACCCAGATCCCACACCGAGTACCAAATATCCGAATGGCGGTGAGTAAAGCGTAACCGGAAGAATGCGCGGCCAAAAGACGCCATGGCTTGAGAGTCAGTGTGAAGCCTCAAACATACCCAAAAGTCACTGATGAGCTCAAGTCCGGTGATTAAAATGAGATAAAATAATGAGAGATAATATGAATAAGACGAATCAGATTAAAGTTAATATGAATATGAGTAAAGATGAAATTGATAGAATATGATTATGATTAGATTAAACAGTAAAGATGAGAAATAGTTATGATATAGGATATAGAAATGAGATACGATTATGATGAGACATTACAGATAGGATATGATATGATTGAATATTAAAAGATGATATGAGACATGATGAAATATGATTATGGATAGATATTAAAGGTCACAGATGACCAGTTTAAGCCGAAGGCCGAAGAGCAAACGGACATTATAGAGGGCATAGAGCGCCAGCGACTGAGGATTAAGTAAATGAAATTTTTCGGGAGACATAGGAAAAATAATTAATGGATTGAATGAAAGTATGAATATGATGATTTTATATTATTGTTATTATGATATAGATAATTGATGCGACTATATAGATGATTAATAAGACTATATAGACAATTAATACGAGAGTAATAGATAATTATTACGAGGTATAGATAATTAAAAATAGACTTAAAATGAGGGGGGTGAGTCGGATAAAGAAGACCACCATAGTAAATGCGAACAAGGGATGATAACGTATAGTAAACGGAGGAGAAATTAGTATAGAGTATAGAATATTGGAGTGTCATTTATTTTTAGGAATCAATAGTCAAACAAAGCAATCCAAGTCAATTTCAAAGCAAAGCAAAGTAGAAGATATTTCAGAGCAAACGATAAAACAGATAATAAAGGATAATAGAATTTGGAATAAACGTCAAAGTAGTTACGAGCAATAAGCAACCAGAATTTCAAAGCAACCAAAGCAAGAAAAGAGAAACGAGAAAACCAGTCAAGCAGACAAATAACCGTAAACATTGATAGCATCAGCAATCATACGAGAAGCAAAAGCAAAGAGAATAACGAAAAGAGTTTATTAAAAGCGGAAGAAAAGAAAAAAGTTCGCAACAGTAGAAGTGTTAAGACCGGAGTATCAACTACAGCAGCGACAGGAACCGGCACAGATAGTGGATTAACCGACGTTGAATTCAACAGTAGCAAAGAAAACGAAATAAACGATATAGAAAACCGGTTGCCAATAAGAGAATCAGAAAACGAGGAAGAGAGATTAAAAAACTTAAACATTAACCCAAACATGGCAAATTCCACAAATTCCAACATGACTTCAATTCCAGATGCAAATACAATGTTAAATAACAACAACGCGATAGTAGGAGAATTCAGAGAAATGTTTAGAGGAGAACCGTTCGACGGTAGTCTCAACAAATTAGATACATTTATAAAGGAATTCGAAGTGTATAAAAATATCTGCCACTGGACAGACCAAAAAGTAAAAGAGCGACTACCCTTATACCTAAAAGGAAGCGCACAAGATGTATTCGTGGAAGAAGCAAGAGACGCAACGAAACTGACAACGTGGACAGAGATTAAAGAGTTCTTAGTAAAAATATTCGGAATAGAGAAAAAGGGAAATAGGAAGATATTGGACTTCCTACATCGAAAACAAAGACGAGACGAATCAAATGCAGTGTACGCATGTGAATTAAAGAAGTTGTGTAAAGAAGCTTTCGGAGATGCAGATTTGCCCGAAGACAAAATGGTAGACGTCTTCATAAGAGGAATTAAAAGAGAAGACATACGAGCCAACCTTGGATGCTTGGCACCAGAGACACTAGATAAAGCAGTAGCAATCGCAAACAGATGTGAAGCCCACCTAGGACTAGGATATCAAGTGGCAGTCTTGGCCACAGAACCAACAACACCAACAGTCAATGCCAACAATCAAAACAACCATATCAACCCAGCTATGAATCAATTCATCCCAAGAGCACAGCAGATGTTCAAGCCACCAGCAACGAGAAATCCGGAAGATAGAGGTAATAACCAAGTAAGTTATAATAATAATTTCAGGAACAATCCAAATGCAAATGAAAAATGCTCCACATGTCAAAAAATGGGACATCGATCAGAAAATTGTTTCCGGAATCACAACTGCCAGAGATGTGGTAGACGAGGGCACACTGAGAGAATATACCAACAACTTAATAGTAAAGCATGTTACAACTGTGGTCAACAAGGACACATCGCAAGGCGATGCAACATAAGAGGAGAATCAAATCAATCAGGACCAAATAACCTGATAAGAAATCCACAAATTACCGTGATGCAAGAAATAGACATGCTACGAGAAACACTACAACGAATGCCCATGGAATTAAAAGAGATGATGCAACAGATGCCCACCAATATACAACAACAACGCATCAATGTAATGAGAAACAATGAGGAGATTCAAGAGCTGCGAACTAGAGAATATCAAGAGCAACAACAAGCTGAATGGCAAAGACTACAAACAGAGGAAGCCCAGGAAATCCAGCAAAGATGGGAAAATCGAAAACAAACCCCGAAAAGAATTAATATGATGAGAATGGAAATTCCAGATGAAATTCACACTGCGGAGCAGTGTGTTGAGAACGAAGGGGGAGAAAATATGATAACTGATAATGAGACAACAATTGAATTAAGTACGATGGAAAAAATAGAGGCCATCAAAGAATTTGCAGAGGAGGAAAAACAAAGACGTCGACAATTAAAAGAGACGACACCGGAGAAACCGGAAGCCCAAGAGATTGAACAAGCAGAAATGATGATAACGGTTGATCAAAAAGAGGAAAAATTAGTGTACGAGATAGATGAACTCGAAAAAGAAATTATGACACAAAAAATAGAGAGTACACTCGAGAAAATAAAGCAAGAGGAAGCTCTAGAACAAGAGGAAGATCAATTAAAAGAAAAAGAAGCAATCCTGAAACAAGAGAAACAGCAACTAAGGAAGAAGGCACTAATATTAAAAATAGATGGAGCGTTGAAACATCTAGAACAAGAACAAGCACTAGACCAAAAAATAGAAGTGCTGGCAAAGAAAGTGCTATCTCAAGAAATGGAGGAGCCAAAATTAGAACTACAAAAAGATGAGCAAGAAGCATCAACGTCACAAGAAAAAGAAAAGATACCAGAACCAATAATAACAAAAAATCGAATCCAGAGGATACTGCTACAAAAAATAGAAACAAGAATCAGAAAAGAAAAACCCACGTGGAGTGAAGCTCAAATTGAGAACAGAATAAAAGCGATATGGTTCCAAACAAAAGGACCAACAAAGATAATGAAAGAGGAGGAACAACTACAAATCAATATGCTAAGACGAATACCAGACGATCAAACAGATGAAGATGAAAGTGAGATAAGTAGTCTGGGGGGAGAAATATTTCAATCATGCGAGGAAAATAAACCGAATAAAGACGAATCAAAATCCGAATTGGAGGAAATAGAGACGAACGTGCCAAGAGAAAACGAAACCGAGATATTAAAAGAAATTAACGAGATTGTAGAAGAAGTAGATCGAAACCAAGTGTTCTTAAACCTCAAAGATACAACCGCATACAGCAGAATAATGAAATTAATTGCGAAAGGATACCAACAAGATAATGTTACATTCACGGCATCATGGAAAGACATGATAAAAAAGTACCAAGAGAATCTGAAAGAATACGATAGAGAAGAGTATCAGGTAATTATTGATTTTCCAGAGATACCGAGACAGATAATAGCAACAAGAGGCGAAAGCACAAATGAGTTGTATTATTGGGTAGTGAAAAAGCTAGGACCCAGTTATAAAAATAAGCCTTTATATTACCAAGGAAGGAAAATAAAGCGAGACATACACCTCGCGGATACTCTAATATGGCCAAACGGAATAAATGTGGTAACGTTAAACAAAAATGAAACCGAAGAAACGACAGCAGAAATATGGCAGAAAATTCAAATATTGTATAACAAAGAAATAAAACCCGGATTAGAAAAAGAGAGACAAAAGATAATGAGGCAAAACCAGATCAAAATGACAGAACAAGCAATAGACCAAGCTAGAAAATATATTAACCGATTATCGTTAACTAGACCGATTTCAATGAAAATGTTTGTAGAAGCTGTACGGGATACAGATATTATGAGATTTGACAACGAGAGAACAGATGAGTTGATAGCCAAATACGGAGAGCACCAAAGAGATATGAGAGGAGATGAACCAATAAAGATAAAAATAAAGCTACCAAATGACGAAATAAAAGAATTACTAGTAGATCCCGATTGTCAAATGCACGAATTATACCGACGGATAAACCGACGGATAAACCGAGAAATTATACAACCGATAATCGAAAATAGTGACGATGGTATGGTAGAGGATGTGGCAATAATGTATTATAAACGACAAATAAGTCCACGAGAACGAACCCCGATATACGAATTAGGTATATGGGAAGACGGGCAAACCATTAATATCATAGCCATGGATGAACCAGAGAGGAAAAATACGACAAAAAAGGAACAACAGATCCAAGAATTTCAAGAGGAAATGAAAAGGAAGATGGACCAAATAGTAACCATCTACCAGTTATGGAAACAAGATGTAAAGCTGAACACAAAATTACAACCGATAGACGACTCGCGATGCCGATCAACACCATGGAAAAGGGTGTATGATGAAAAGACAAAAAAGTGGAAGTGGAAAACAGAGAGAACTGAACCAAAATGGAGAAAATACGTGCCAGGAGAAGCGCCAGAAGATGCAGCTAATGAAACAACCTTAGAATTATATGAAGATGAACCATACAAAAATTTACCAGAGGAAATGCTAAACGAAATGAAATGGCAACCAGAGGAAGATGAGGAAATAAACGATAAAGCTCGATTAGCCCCATACACATGGAAAATAGGTGGATGGGCTGAGAAAGAAAAATCGGCTGAGGAAGAGAAAATCATCGGTATTACAAGCCATCAGTTCAATACAGAAATCGGAGGATACCGGATGAAATTGAGAGTATACCCAAACGGAGATGGGGTAGGAAAAGGAAAATATCTATCAGTGTATTTTCTATTAGCAAGAGGCAGATATGACGGAAAGTTAGATTGGCCATTTAATCGAAAAGTCACAATTTCAATCGCTAAACCCGGAAAATGGGAAGAGCGACACAGCGAAAAATTGGGAGTAGATCCAAGATCTATGATAAGCCAGAAGCCGAAATCTATCGAAAATGTTGCGGGAGGAGTACCACAATTTCTGTTGAAAAAATATGTAACACCTCAATTTGTAAAAGATGATACGATATATATTACAATCGAAGTAGAAACAGAACGAGAAATGAAATTGCGAATTCAACAAGAACAAGCGAGACCGCGAATCAGTGTACTCGAAAAACGAGTTCCAGGAACAAGATATTTGCCCACAGATATAGACGATCCTGTGGAAGAAGGACTAACAAGATTAACGGAAACGCAAAAATGTAGAGAATTAGCAGCGATACTGAGAACTGGAGCAAAGAATCAAAGACGAGCTGTAACGGATTTAGCAAAATGGATAATCGATTCTTGTAACAGAGTAGAGAATCTGCGAAATATTGTAAAGGAAATAGAGGAATATCGGAGAATGTATGCGTGGTACCCAGAGCAATTCCGAGAAATTATCCGAAAATGGAAACATACCGAATGGGCAGCCGAAACGATAGAGAAGTATAGTTTAAAAATTATGACGCCAGATTTCGAACCGATTGAAAGATAATTTTACATTACTAGTAGTGGGATGTGTCACATCCAGCACATGTCACATCCAGCACAGTACCCCCTCCCCCCCCGCTGAGAGAAAATTTTTCTAAGTCCAAAAGTACAAAAATTTTTTAAGACAAAGACAATGACTCATTCAAGGTCATTGAAACAAAGACCATGACTCATTCAAGGTCATTGGATGACTCATCAAATTTTTCAAGGTCATTTAAACAAAGACCATGACTCATTCAAGGTCATTGGATGACTCATCAAAAATTTTCAAGGTCATTCAAAAGTAGGTCAAGGTCATTCAAAAGTAGGTTAAGGTCATTGGATGACTCATCATATTTTTTCAAGGTCATTTAAACAAAGACCATGACTCATTCAAGGTCATTGGATGACTCATCAAAAATTTTCAAGGTCATTCAAAAGTAGGTCAAGGTCATTCAAAAGTAGGTCAAGGTCATTGGATGACTCATCAAAATTTCTCAAGGTCATATTATTTTTAAATATTTTTAAATTTAAATTTACTACTTATAAAAATAAGTAGTATATATTTTGTAAATTTATTTTATTATTATTAAATTAAATTGTTTGTTTTAATCAAGTCAATTATTTTATTATTATTATTATTATTAATATTATTATTTTTATTTTTATTATTATTTTTTATTATTATTATTATTAATATTTTTATTATTATTTATTAAGATTATAATTTTTATTATTATTATTACATTTTTAATTTTTATTACAAGTTTTATTTATTAAGATTATAATTTTTATTATTATTATTACATTTTTTAATTTTTTTTTTATTACAAGCTTTATTTATTATTAATATTATTCTTTTTATTTTTATTATTCTTTTTATTAATATTATTATTATTATTATTATTATTTTTTTTATTTTATTATTATTATTTATTATTATTATTTTTATTATTATTATTATTAATATTTTTATTATTATTACAAGTTTTATTTATTAAGATTATAATTTTTATTATTATTACATATTTTAATTTTTATTACAAGTTTTATTTATTAAGATTACAATTTTTATTATTATTATTATATGTTTTAATTTTTTTTTATTACAAGCTTTATTTATTATTAATATTATTCTTTTTATTTTTATTATTATTTTTATTATTATTATTATTAATATTATTATTTTTATTATTATTATATTTATTATTATTGATTATTACATATCTTAATTTTTATTACAAGTTTTATTTATTAAGATTATAATTTTTATTATTCTTATTATTATTATTATTATTATTGTTATTATTATTACTATTATTAATATTATTATTATTATTATTATAATTATTTTTATTATTCTTATTATTATTATTAATAGTATTAGTTTTATTATTATTATTATAAATATTATTATTTTTATTATTATTATTATTTTTAATAGTATTATTTTATTATTATTATTATTATTATTATTATTATTATTATTATTATTATTATATTATTATTATTATTATATATTATTATTGTTATTATTATTGTTATTATTATTAATATTATCATGATTTTATTATTTATTATTATTATTATTATTATTATTATTATTATTATTATTATTATTATTATTATTATTATTATTATCAAGGTCATTGGATGACTCATCATAATTTTTCAAGGTCATTCAAAAGTAGGTCAAGGTCACTCAAAAGTAGGTCAAGGTCACGGAATTTTTAATCATTTTTCAATTATAATATGTCTACTTACTTTTATAAGTAGTATATATTTTGTAAATTTTATTCTATTTTATTATATTTTTTTATAAATATTATAATTTTATTATTATTTTTATTATTATTTTTTATAAATATTATTATTTTTATTATTATTTTTTGAAATATTATTTTTTTTTTCAAGGTCATTCAAAAGTAGGTCAAGGTCATTCAAAAAAATTTCAAGGTCACGGAATTTTTAATCATTGTTTAAATATAATCTATCTACTTACTTTTATAAGTAGTATATATTTTGTAATTTTTATTCTATTATTATTTTTATTAATATTAATATTATTATTATTACAAGATTTTAATAGTAATTTCCTATGTTTCATGTGCTTGTTACTCACGCTCTTATATTGATAATGTCCTTATTATTCATGTGCTCCTATTGACCATATCTTTATAAGTCATGTGCGTGCAATGTTTAATAATATTATTAATGTGTAACAAAGACATTGAAAACACACACACACATATATATATATAGTGTTAAATAATATTTACTCTCATAAAATGACATTAGATATTTCAGAATCACTTTTAAATTATACAGAGGTTTTATTTTATTTTTATTAATTGTATTAATCTTCTAAATTAAGATACCAGAATTCAGTATTGAATGGAATCAGACATTTTTAATAATCGATAGACTGTTCACAGAAACCTATGATTATTTATTACTATCAAAAATAAATAAGTCTTTTAAACATCACAACATTCAAATTCTCGTAGAATTATTCGGTTTCAAAAAGTCACTAATGAAATTATCTAGTTGTATATTATTTCTAAATAATATAAATCCTACAGAAATTAATATGCTTAATATATTCTGGGTATGCATGGATTTCAGGTTTGGCAAATATCGAGATGTTATTCAATCCTACATTGATAATGCAGATAAAATCGAAATAAAAATCAAGGATAAACTGGATGAAGTACAAAAACAATATCTTACATGTTCAAGTTGTTTAATTAATAAAGTCAATATTTTATATTTACCATGTGGGCATATCATTATTTGTTCATCATGTTTTAAAAACTCTAATAGGTGTGAAAGTTGTGGTATAATTATTGATGAGTACCATTCTGTGTATATGTAATAAATGTTATTTTGTTTCTAAAGAAATATTATTCAAGTTACTTTTAACTATTGTGAACATGATCTCAAACCCTAATTTATAAAAGCAACTAATAATAAAATAATCAAAACATAATAAAATAAGTAAATGAAAATGTACAAGTTTAGTTTTCTATAATATACAAGTTTTATTACATAATTGTTCGAAATCGTCTGATAAATCCTTTTATTGATGATGATCATTCAGAAGCCAAAATTTCATTGAAAATATCTTGAAATGGCTGAGATCTAATATAGTTAAAAACACAATAAAAATTTACGATAAGAGAAGACAATATGAAGTTTATGCTTAATTATTGACAGACCAAGTGAGGTCAAAAAGTACCTCGGCTTCATTGCACAAATTAGGCTTAGCTTGTCGAGTAATTGCACATTACACAACTTTCATGCGCGGACACTACAAAGTGTCATAGGCACTAAATTAATTAATTAATGTTTATTACTACCAAAATAATTATTTGCAGACTAGGGAGATTATAGCCGCCTACGACCAGCTTGTAAATAAAATATAATAAAGTGTAAAGATATTATTATATTTAAAAATACAAACAAATAATTCATCCATTTAAACTCATCGAAATCGAATGATGGGAGTCAAAATAATGTTATTATTTAGTCAAAACGTGATATATTAAAGGCGCGCGGGTATACTTTTAATCAATATAATTTGTAAAGTTTTTTTTTTATAACTATATTCCTAAAATCAATTAATAAAACCATAGTTTTTAATATATATTCATTAGTCAAGTCTTTGTTAAACATTCACTTGTATTGCATCTACATTGTGAACTAACATAATCCACGTATATTGAAAATTTGATATATTCATATTTGCTATAAAGAGTTTTAAAATATGTTGAAATTAAAAGTGTGAAAACTGAAAATACTCAGAAAGCAGAAAAAATGATAATTGATATTAGTAATTCTGTGTTTATCCAATCTATTTGTATTAAGATATATTTTATAAGTAATATAACAACTGTAAATAAAATATCTGTAATATTCAACAGATCTCTATTAATATTATTAATTAATACTATTATTATTATTATTATTATACTTTAACTTTTTATTATTATTACCATTTCATTAACATTATTTTCGTCTATTATAATTTTATTATCAAGCATTTCGTCATCATGTGTGTTATCAACATTTATATTTAAAAATCTAAAATTTATAATTGAAGAATATTAAAATGTTTACTATTAAATTATCAAAAGTGGATAACATAACTAATTAATGATAATATTATGTTAATTTATAAAGTTTTTACTTAAATTTTGAACTCAAATATATTTTATAAGCTAATTTTAACTTAAAGTATATATTTTATGTGTAAATATCTAATTGTGATTTGAGTGAGTAAATTGATGCACTATGTGTATATTAGTAACAGATGGCTATCAGGTTGGTACAATATGAGTAAAGAGGGAGTTAACACATAATAAATCAATAAAAAGAAAACTAATTTACCCAATGAATCAATAAAAACAAAAGCATATGGAAACCAATCTACACAATAAAACCCCAGTTATTTTATGAAAATATTTATTAAAATGACATTCTAGCACTATTGACTTTCCAAATTGGAGTCATGACATCATCTGAATTGATCCTCTATCCTTGTATAATGATAATTGTATACCAATGAAAGCTTTCAATAAAATTTACTTCTTTATTAGCAATATAAAACTTTGCATTCTCGTGGCCAAGATATATGTTGTTATCGCTTCTTAACTTGATATTCATTGTATTTAGAATTTCGTTTACTAATTACAATCTGCATTCGATATTATTGGGTATTGATTAATGTGATTGGCATTGAAAATTTGTAAGTGATAGAAAATCTGAGAAAATGTAAGGTATGGCTATAATTCTTCACTATCATAAATTCAGTTTGCATGTCAAAATAATGATTATAGTTGTCATCGTATTTATACTATGTATATAACCAATGCAATGATAATGTATAATTTTATTATAAAGATTCTAAAAATATTTTGAAATTAAAAATGTCAAAACTGAAGATACTCAGAAAGCTGAAAAATTAGCTATGATGTATATAACCTTAATGTCTGCATGACCTCTTCATAATCTCGATGTTTGAGTAATAAATTGCATCGATATTGCATTTTAAATGAATGGATATTGCAATAAAATATTATAAAAAATCACACGGAAACAAGTGATCAAAACTTATCTATATATATATATATATATATATTTATGATGGAATAATACCAGTTGAGGTTCTAATGATCTATATAGAAATGTTTTGTAATCAAGTAATTCTAAAACAAATTGAATAGTTATACATGTTTTTGTTACAAATTAATAAACTTTATCATAATTCATTAAAATATTTAAGTAAAACAATATAAAAAAGTTTTATGTAAATTGTTACATTGTTGTATTAACTTAATATTGAATCGAAGTAATGAACCAGCAAAATTTATTTAAATATTACCATCAAATTATTTATGATAATTATAGTAAAGATAATAAACGTTTTAAGTAAATTATTACAAAATCATAAAATAACACAACTTGCAAATACTGCGATAAATTATTTTAATAAAATAGTTAACAAATAATAATAATAATAATAATAATAATAAAAATAATAATAATCATAAATTTTAATAATTTGACAGATAAAAAATTAGTTCTGATACTAGATGCTAACTAAATATTAACAAAATATTTTAATGGGGATACATAACTTGAGTACTTAATGTAATGTTCAGATGGATGAATAAGGTTTTGTTAATCATATGCGATTCACGGCTTTTTATGTAAAAATAATTGAAAATGAGTCAATTATCATCAAATTAATACTGTCCAATAAAGATATCATAGCTTGTTTTAAATATCTGATTTAATCGAATTTCCATTGATTTGTCGTAGATTTTGAATCTAAAAAACATGCATTCAAAGATGTACTCACTGTTCGATGAAGGGGTTACATATCATTGTGGTATTAAATAAATCGGGAACAAAATTACTTTAAAGGGTTGATAAATGTATCGATACAAAGTTGACATATATGCACATACAAGGTTGACACAACTGCATTCACATGATATAACATTCACACATTTATCAATCAAAATCATGCATTTGGGTCGCAGATGAGTGATAAAATCAATCAAATAACAAAAATGAGCAAATCACATATAAAACACGATAATTATACATTAAGGTTATCAATTTTAATCAATGTGAGGTATTTATCACATATAAAATCTAACCTATTTCATACAATTTAACAGTCTTAATATGTTTGTTATGAAAACATGGGTATATTTGGGGTACTTCATTGAAATATATCACTCACTGTTGAGAATTATTTTACGTTAGACATAAACCATCAAAGCATTTATTTTAGAATTATTGGAAGTTGAACTTTGTTTTATAAAACTGTCGTAACTTTTATCAAATTCAATTGGTAAAACAGAAAATATATTTTTACTACATTACATATATACAAAATGATATTCTTCAATAATTATACCACAACTTTCACATTTACGAGTAGTGGTTTTGAAACAAGAAAAACAAATAATTATATGTCCACAAGGTAAATATATGATGAATGCTTTGTTAATCTGAGAAATTGATCATGTCAGAAAATCTTTTCTTGCATCGGACAGTTTTTCGAATTTTTATATTTCTATTTTATCGACATTATCATCAATAATTTCATCAGTGATTTGTTGAATCCAAACAAGTCTACAAAACATTCAACTAATTCATGTTTAAAGGATTTATTTCAATTTTGCTAGAAATATATCATCAAATTTTGATGCCAAAAGCCTATCAATTATTAAAAAGGTCTGACCCCCATATAACACCTAATTTAAATGGTAAGTTTATTCAATAAATATCAAACCAAACTTCTGTATCCTTTATCACCATTTATGAAAATAAAATCTAAGGTAATTTATTAATGAATGTTTAATAAATGTTTAGTAAAATATAAAATTTTGTTATTCAGTGATATTCACGATAAAATATCCATGGCAATGTTGATATTTTGTTAATGAAAATATGGTCATACAATTTGATCATACAACATGGTCATACAATTTGATCATACAACATTATCATATTAGATTTATAAAGTAAAATAAATATTTTTAAAGTTATTTTAAAATACTGCAACGTAAAATAATCATATAATACCACAACGTAATGACTGATAGAATATATCTTCCAATAATTTAATTATAATTCATTGTTACATTATGAATAAAGAAAATAAAACCACTGAAAACAATGAGTTGATATCTTCAATGAAACTGGAAAACTCGATAAGTATAAAATTTTAATTTTCATAAAGTTATATATTATTATTAGGAGACTCTATTGATAAAGTTAAAAAACAGAGGATTGAAGAAACATTCTTAAAGGAACATCTGAAAGTGCAGAGAGAAGAGTATATGAAAATCTTTGAAAAATATATCACAGAAAAAGATGTTCTTAATAATAAATATCGAAAAATGTGTATAAAGTTAGAAAAACTCAGAAGAGAAAACGAAAATTTAAAAGAACTATTGAATAAAGAAGAAGACGAATGTTTTTAAAATAGAATTTATAACTTTTTGATTATTATTACTTTTATTTGTATTTATTTGTGTTTGTAAATAATTTATTAAAATTTATTGGATGAAAACTCATTCATAGAAAATCAAAATTTAGTTATGTTAGGAATACATTCAAAATCATATGAATTAATAATAATAATAATGATTATTTTTAAATTTTCGTAAAAGATGATCGTACTTTCGATATCATCAATCAAATGTACACTCAAAATTTTGTAGAAAATAAATGTTAATTATTTTTCAAATAAAAATGATGAATTAATACTCAAATATATATCTAAATATTTAAAATTAAAATTAAAAATAAAAAATTAAATTAAATAATCTACATAAAATATTTAATTTACCATTTCGTAAATGAATTCGAAAGTATCATAGGAAAATATATAAAATATTTGGATGAAAGTAACACAAAGAGTGTTTAATTGCACATTATAAATACACACATAAAAAGAACCATAATGACATTAATAAATACTGTAAAATACATAGTAAAACTAAGTAAAACAATATTATGTTCGATTCCCAAACAAAGACATTGCAATTTAGGTGCAACGAGCATACATTAATCTGATTCGACAAAGTCGCTTTAAAAACAATAATATAACAGTTTAACTGGAAAATTTTTCTTTGGGTTATAAATTTCGTCTATGAAACCGGTTTAATAGATTTTTAAATGTTTTGACGGAAAAATATTTGCAAAGGAAAATATTTGAGAATGGCCCATACTTTTACATAATTTATATGTTTTCTTACCAAAATATCCAATAAATATGTATAAAAATAAAAATAATTTTTAAACATATATATATAGAAGTTGACTAAGCCTGTATGACTTCCAATTTGGTAACAAATACTCAATTATATAATTAATATTAGTAAAATTATTAAGAACTTACGAAATGGCTATGTATTAACTAATATACATATATATGATTAGCTCAATGTTGTATGATCAAATTGTATGACCATATTTTCATTAACAAATTTGATGAGTCATCCAATGACCTTGAATGAGTCATGGTCTTTGTTTAAATGACCTTGAGAAAATATGATGAGTCATCCAATGACCTTGAATGAGTCATGGTCTTTGTTTAAATGACCTTGAAAAATTTGATGAGTCATCCAATGACCTTGAATGAGTCATGGTCTTTGTTTCAATGACCTTGAATGAGTCATTGTCTTTGTCTTAAAAATTTTTTGTACTTTTGGACTTAGAAAAATTTTCTCTCAGCGAGGGGGGGAGGGGGTACTGGATGTGACATGTGCTGGATGTGACACATCCCACTACTATTATTGCCAAGGTAAGCGAAGTAAAAAAGAGAATACCGTACGAACCGCCATTTCATTTACAATACGAAGGACGATCACTAGATGACGATCTCGAAATCGGAGTTACGCAAATGCAATTGGGATTAATAAATGTATTAACGGTAGCAAAAATTGCGGGTAGAGAACTCAACAAAAGAGAAATCAAAACGAAAACGCCAATAGGGCGACAAGAAAGTCTAAATACGCCAGAAGTTCCACCTGCAGCGGATGAAGTAATTGTCATCACAACAGGAGATGAAGAGATACTAAATGACCTTAATGATATTGTAGACGAGGAAACAACCCGGAGAATACCGGAATCAAGAGATTTGTTTATGACAGAAAATGAAAACGATATGATAACAGATGAACCAGACGAGCTAATATGTGCTCAGAGACAACCAGTAGAAATTATAGAGCTAGATACCGAAGAGGAAAACAAAAAGAAAGAAAGGAGACGCCGAAACTCGACAGGAGACGAATGGGACAATTGGATAAATGAACGAGGAGCTACAACATCCAGAGAAACAACAGATGAACAACCTAAACGAAAAGAAACAGGTACGGCAATGGAAAAGAAGTCCAGAGGACGACCGAAAATTGATAAACCAGCTCCAGAAAGGAAAACTAAAGAACAAATGCAGATGGATCAATTAACAACAAAATTAAACAAGCTTAGCCAAGTAACCAAGCAGTTACAAGGAAAACTAAAAGGCCAAGAACAAGGAGCAAAGTGGATCAATAGATTAATAACCGATATGCTGGGATTAGCAAATCCAGAAATAAAGAGAAACTTGAAACTTAATAATATCGGAACAGAAGCGAAACAGCTTTGGGCAGCAATAAAGCCAATAATAAATAAAATCATGGACAACAAGGTACGAACTACAACTAAAGACCCAGAGGAATTGCTATTAATAATAAATCATTTGACAAAACGATCAGACGATCCAAACAGATATCTGGTAGGAATGGCATACCTGATGTATAATACGATAGTAATATACAGAAAGCGAACTCCAAGGTACAACCCAAACGGATATGAATTTGCGATAACAGACATTATCAGGAAAGTAATCGAACCATTTATCTTAACTCAAGGTGGATGGCAAGCTTTTATAAATTTGGTAAGTAAAGATGATCAAACTGAAATAATGCAAACAAAGTTGAAAGAGTTATTAATGGAATTCGAAACAACAATTAATGCAAGCGATCCAAAGACAGCCAGAAAAGGAATGAATACGATAATCACTACAATACTCATATGGATGCGTAAAAGGAGTAGAACCGTTTGTAGTATATGATTGTGATAATATAAAGATTGGTGACAAATATTCATTAAAAGAAACGGAAGAGTGTAAAGCAGCAAATCCTGGAAAATTGCAGACAGCAGCAACCGCAGTATCATATAACGTATATCAAGAAGTAGATTTCATTAAAACGGAAATCAAAGAATGCTCTGTAACAAAGAAAATCGTGGCATTTCAATGCGGACATCACTCACATTCAACAATTATAGAAGCTGGAACGGAAACAACAGTGGTTTCGGTAACGCGGAACGAATGTGAAGAAGGATTCACGACAGGACGTATCTCAATAGCTGGACGAGTGAATGTAGCAGCCGAAGAAGGAAAGATAAAAACTACCCGAGTATACGCTGCGGGAAGGATAACGGCTGGAGACGGAACATGTCAAGGAGGAGAGTAAACCCTATTGAATTAACTAGTCAAAGGAGTAGTAGTAATTGAAAGCTACCAAGTAAAATTGGAGAAATATCAAGGATATTTTGACCCAGATACACAAGCAATGAAAATGTACCCTCAATGTCTAGCAACAGAGAGATCATGCAATACGGGAATGTCAACGATCGTATATCACGCCGATACCAGAACTTGTAGACTCACCTTATTGAAAAGTGCAATATTTGATGAAGTGCAAGGACAAGTGCACAGAGAAACAGAAACCAACACGCAAAAAAGCGCATTAGATGAATTGCGGAGAACCGGAAGAATCGGAAAACCAACGATAACCACGACTATCGGATCAGAAGTCACGCCAACGGTAGTAATATCAACCGACACTACAATCGGAATGAGATTTATAAAAGGACGAATGGTGAGCAAATGCGACGAAATGGTAGCTAGTACAAATTATAAAGGAATATTTTTATCGCGAACAGCAATACCAAACGCAAAAGCGCAAATAGACCCCAAAGATGTGAAACTATATCTGTACATAAATAACAAGATGGATTTCCTATATCACAAAGGATTGGCGTCAACAGAGAAAATATATTACGATTTAGTTAAAAATGATTGTATCTTGAACAGAGAAATACTAAAAACAAAATTAGCAATGGCAATCACGAATCATGATAACGCAATTCCGCTATTACCACTCCAAGAAGGATATTTCGGAAGAATCGTTGGAGAAGTTATGTATACATACAAATGCGAAAAGACAATTGCGAAACTGCCAGAGAATTCAACAATTCCAAGAGATAAATGCATAAATGAATTAGAAATAATGCATAAAGGGAAAATCAGATTCGCACAGCCAGTGACAAGAATGGTAAATCCAGAAAAGTTTGTACCTAATATGTTTAGTTGTAGTAACGTATATGGACCATTATTCGAAATAAGAGATGGAAGTTGGCTGCAATTTCCAACTCGAGTAATAGTAGCACCACCAAAAATATTTGGACTGACAGAATTGGCTAGCGAAGCAGAATTCAAACCAATGGATATATCACAGAGTGGGATATACCAAACAAAAGATCTGGAACGAGCCAGAGAACATCTACTATTTCCAGCACAAAGGCAAGCAATATTATCCAATATTGTGACGATAACGGGAGGTAACAACTATGGAGAGAAACCTAACTACGAACTGTTACTATCACCAGACCATTTTCAGCATGCTACAGCGAATATGATGAAAGCCATGTGGGGAAGATTCTTAATCTTCGGACAAATGATGGCAGGAATTTTAGGAATTATTCTCATTATTCAAATCGTAAGGGTGATCTTAACACAAATGTTAGCATGTTTCGATATTTACAAAAGAGAAAGGAAAATCAACTGGAAAATGGCAATTGGATTCTTACCGTTTTTAGCAAAGACAATGGTGTTACATGGACACTCAAAAGATATCCACAAGATAAAGAGATTAGTAGGAATTCTAACTAAAATGAATGGTACTGATGAAGAAGTCGGACGATAATTCAAAGCAATAATGAGATTAGAAGCCGAGAAAACCAGAATGAAGCGACAGAAAACAAGCAACTGGAAACGATGGATGAACTTCAACGATGATAGCAGCGACAACAGCAACAACGATGGAAATCAAGGAGGAACGCAGATGCTAACTCAAGAGCAACTCAAACAATGGGAAAACCGAAAAACAAGACATAGTGGACATTATAATCATCCACCACCAGTATATGAATGTTTAAAGAAAGCAACAAAATCAGTAGAAGGAAACATGCCGGTAGAAAGACACGTACCGATACCAAGACCAACAACACTACGAAACATTTATCCGACACCATACGAACCAAATTGGGCAGACTTAGTACCAAGAACTAGCCAAAGATCAAGAAGTGTAGATCAAGACCCAGAAACCCGAACTATAGCTATGTTACAAACATTAGCTGGACCAACATTAACGGTACCCATAGAGATAAATGAAGTGGAGATAAAAGCAATGATCGATACCGGAGCAAACATCTCAGCAATAAAAATGGATAAAATACCCGGAAGACTATGGCCATGTATAGAAGAAGCTAACATGGATGTGATAACCTGCAGCAAGGAATCGGTAGCAGTCAGCGGAAAAATCTGGTCAATAATCGAATATAAAAACGTAAAAATCAATACGTATTTAGCAGTTATCAGGAGATTGAGCGCAGATTGCATAATTGGAACAGATCTTATGCCGGAATTATTAAAAGAGATAATAATAGATCTAGGATCAATGGAGTTGAGAGATAAAACCGGACGAATATGTATGTTGAAATCAGAAGTGAGATGCTCAGAGAAAATAGTAGTGCCAGGGCGCACACAAATGATTTGCTACGTAAAAGTGAACGAGGAAACTAGAGGTGAAATGATTTTCGAACCTAACCACAAATTTGAGAAAAAGAAAGAACTGCCTCTAGCCAGAGAGATAGTGTACGTAAACGACAATAGTGAAATTCCAATCAATATTACAAATTTCGATGAGGAAGATAAAGTCATTTACGAAAACGAAAGATTAGGAAAGCTAACACCAATGATGGATATTGAACTTCCAACAACAAAAACCGAATGAACTGAGGAGGAATTATGGACCATCAAC
Organism: Schmidtea mediterranea; assembly: GCA_022537955.1. Lineage (NCBI taxonomy): Eukaryota > Metazoa > Platyhelminthes > Tricladida > Dugesiidae > Schmidtea > Schmidtea mediterranea. The sequence goes on along the minus strand of CM039679.1, from coordinate 267,412,275 downwards.
AGTCAGCTACTAAACGAAACTGAAAAAGAGCAATTACAAAAACTGCTAATGGAATTCAAAGATATATTTGCAGCATCTGACTTAGATCTCGGTACAAGCGATGTGACGCAACATACGATACCATTAACAGACGATACCCCAATAACACTACGGCCATATCGATTGGCAGAAGCTCAGAAGCAGAGAAAGAAGTTCAAAAGATGTTAGACGCAGGAGTAATCGAACCAAGTTGTTCACCATGGCAATTCCCAGTGGTTATGGTAAAGAAAAAAGACGGAACACAACGGTTCTGTATAGATTATCGACGACTCAATGCAGTGACAAAACGAGATACATACCCGTTACCAGATATAAATGAGATGTTACAAACGTTACACGGAGCAGCTTATTTTACATCACTAGATTTAAAAAGTGGTTATTGGCAAATAAAAGTCAAAGAAGAGGATAGAGAGAAAACTGCTTTTACAATTGGAAAAGATCTATATCAATTCAAGAAAATGCCTTTCGGATTAACTAATGCACCAGCTTCATTCCAGAGATGTATGAACTTTGTAACTCACGGCATCAAACAATGTATGGTATATATTGATGATTTGTTAATTTATTCTAGCACCTTCGAGCAGCATTTAAAAGATATACGAAATGTATTCGTTTGACTGAGACAATGGAAATTAAAATTGAAACCTTCCAAATGCGATTGGGCAAAGGAAAACGTCACCTTCTTAGGACACATTGTGTCAGCAAAAGGCAAAGAACCAGATCCAAGAAACATCGAAAAGATAAAGAATTGCCCTGCACCAAAGACAGTCACGCAAGTGCAAGAATTCTTAGGCTTATGTGGATATTATCGAAAGTTCATCAAGAATTATGCAACCATTGCGAAACCAATACAAGAATTAACCAAAAAAGATACCCCGTTTATATGGGAAAAGGAACAACAAACAGCCTTTGAAACACTCAGAGATAAACTAATATCAGCACCAATACTCGTACATCCAGATTTCAAGAAACCGTTTTTGTTAGCGACAGACGCAAGTGGATATGCATCTGGAGCAGTCCTAGGACAATGGGACGATGAAAAAAGAGAACGAGTTATTGGATATTACAGTCGAACATTCAAGAAACACGAAAAGAACTACTCTGTGACTGAAAGAGAGGCGTTAGCAATAATCCAAGCTATTAAACACTTCAAATATTTATTATGGGGTCACGAGATATATATCACAACGGACCATCAACCATTGGTATGGTTAGGCCAACACAAAGAAGCCTCGAGCAGATTGATGAGATGGGCAATGCAGCTGCAAGAATATTTCACCGTATATAAAATTCAAATCAGGAAAGGCCAACGCTAACGCAGATTGTATGTCAAGATTTGTATTTGAGGAACTAATGGATCAAGATGTAAGACGAATATGTATGATAATCGCAGAGGATATCGATTTCACGAAACTGAGAAATAAACAGAAAGAAGACGAGAAGTTGAAAACAATATTCGAATTTATGGAAACTAATGATATGAAAATCTTCGACAACAATAGTAAACTAAAAGAGCATATGGAAAAACACAGACACCGATATACCATAGAGAAGGGATGGTTATTATTAATGGACGGCGAGAAACGACTTATGTGCTTACCAGAGAGTAGACGAAAAGAGGTGCTAATGCAATACCACGATGGAAAACTCGGAGGACACATGTCGGCAAAAAAGACGGAAGCAAGACTGCGCCAAAAATATTATTGGCCAAATATCGGAGAAGACGTAAAAGGATGGATAAAGAATTGTCTGATATGCGCAACCAGAAAAAGCACGGGAAGTAAATTGAAAGCACCGCTGAAGCCAATGCCAATTCCACCAGAACCAATGACGATGATTGCAATGGATGTAGTAGGACCATTACCAGAAACCAACGATGGAAATATCTATATATTAGTAGTAACAGACTATTTATCAAAATTCCCAGAAGCATTCGCGATACCAGATCAAAAAGCTAGAACAATAGCGAGAATCCTAGTAGAGGAAATATGCTGTAGATATGGAACACCCAAACAGATCCTGACTGATCAAGGAACTAACTTTATGAGCGAAATCATAGAGGAAGTAACGAATTACTTCAGAATTGCGAAATTGAGAACATCGCCTTATCATCCACAAACAAACGGACAAACAGAACGATTCAATGGTATATTAATAGAAATGATGTCGAATTATGTCAGTCGACATCAAAAAGATTGGGACAGATATATAAACCTATGCCTTATGGCATATGGAATGTCCATACATTCAGCAACAAAAATGAGTCCATTCAAATTAATGTATGGCAGAGAATGCAACATGCCGATTGTTGAATATCAACCACCGATATCGCAGTATATGGAAATTGATGATTATGTAACGGGATTCAAGGAACGAATGCAAGAGATCTGGAAAACAGCAGGTATGAATATTAGATTTAACCAAGAGAGCTATAAAGAATTGCACGATAAAAAGCGAGACGTACGTGAACATAATTTCCAAGTCGGAGACTGGGTAATAATCGCAACACCAGAAATTATCCCAGGAGTAGCCAGAAAATTACAAAGAAGTGGTAAAGACATATGTGAAAAATAATGTACGTAAACGAAACAATGCCCGAGTTAAACTGGTTCAATAACCCATCACTAGACCCATCTACGTAAATGTGAGTAGATGTAAAGCAATACCGAGAACGATACAAGAAACCAGAGAATCGAGGTATGCAAACCAATCCACAACTCAAACAACTGAGTATAAAACGGGACTAACGATGAGTCGGAAAATAGAAGCACATCAATAATACCGCAGAGAACCTAAACCAGGAGACCCAAAAATAACTCTTAAACGCGACCCAAGATAATTGTAGACAAGATGGATTAAATAGTAAAAAGCTATCAGAGATGATAATGCCAGAATGGGTCGAAGGCGAAAGGATGGGAGAGAATAGTAACACAAAGCAGGGAAAAATCGCTATGGATACGCTAAAGGAGCCTAGACCCACCAGAAATGGATCGTATCAAAGAAAGTATACCCCATGATCTTCACTTTTATGGCAGATGTAGAAGGGAACGTACTTTACATATTGCCAGTACAACACCGAACACTCAAGAATAATAGATATAATCCAACTTATGCAGAAATGCGGACACCGCCTCAAATATACCCAACAAAGGGACAAACACCATTAATGTTCGCAGTTGCAGCAGATGCTCTACAACAGCTCTGAGAAACTATTAAAGAAGATCATCGTTTCAAAGAAAAGATAATGCGAGGGAAAATATACTACATTATTGCACTGAAATCGAGACAAGCAAGCGCAATAAAATTATAACCAGTAATGCGACAATAGGGAAGAGAGAAATGATGGTTAAAACAATTCAACACTATGGGAAAGCTATCGATGCCAAACGAAGAACGAAGCAACACCAACCCATGATGAAATGACCTACGAAGTTCATCAACTTAAAGTATTCATGTAAACTTATGGTAAGAAGGAAACGCCTATTAAAGAAACAATATACGGCTCATTACCATTCCAAAAACGATAAAAAGCCGCAATGTTGAAATGGGAAAAGGACTAAAATCCACCAATCATCCAAAAGAAGCAATACGAATCGAGATAGAAAGGAAAGTTATTGATGAAATAAACCAGATGCCATCGAAAGCAAATAAAGATTTTCAAGCGAGCAAACAAAATAAAAGAGATGGACGATATAAAAACAAGAATAATAAAGTAATACGAGAAATAATTGAATAATAAATGTCGAGGACGACATTCAAAGGAAACCCCGGATGGAGTAATAATGGAGAAGGAGGAATGAACAACAGCAAAAATCAAGACGATCAAAAACTAGAGATGAAAATAATCCGACAACAGAGGAAAAAGGATCATCCAACGAGGAACGTCAAGAAACGGAGCAACACAGCAATAACAAGGGAAAACGAAACAAGGATGATTGATGTACCACAACACAAAGAAAAAATCAAAACGACGACCCTGCTACCAAAAATAATGAATTGAGTCACGTCAATCAGTTAACGGAACCTGATGAAAACATCACGAAAGAGATAAATCGTTCAGAATACGAACAAAAACGAGAAAGCGAATCGCAAGTAAAGGAATATTAGCTTACAACTGACGATGAATACAAGCATTTAAAGTTGCAATTCGACGCCATAGAAAACCAGGAAAGATGGAAATTACGATCCGAAAACTCATCATTCATTCAGGCACCACCAAAGATGTAGTAGAGATGTTTTCCTACAAAAGATAGAAACGAAAAATCCAACAGTACAAAGGACAGGATAGGCCAAATGCGGAATAATAAAACGAGAGGAATAGAAAAACAATTGATCAAGTTGATACATAAATAAAATTATTGATTGTTGAAAATGAATATGAAAGCAAAAAAAGAAATGCGAATTGGATGCTTAGAAGAATGCAGGAATATATAATATGTGTGCCAACAACGACATTATAAATAACGTGCACACAGCCAAAAACCCTGGGAGAGAATCATAAACAACGCAAAAGAAGAGCCCTTATAACGTTGAGCACGAAAATAAAAGACAGATAATATAAAAGTAGAATCCAAACCCAAAGAGTGGAGAAGAGATAATAGTTAAAATACGGGGCAAAAGAAAACCCATCACAAAGTCTGTGTTTTAAACCCAAAAAGAACGGAACGCATGAACAAAGAAATTCAAATGTCAATCGAATTGGAAGATATTAAAACAAAATACCGCATCCCAACAAACAAGAAACGTGGAAAGTAAAGTACACGTCAGAAAAGGAAGAATGATTACTGGAAATCAATAGAAAAAAGTCACTAGATATCAACTACGACCAAACAACGTCCAAAAAAGAAACAAAGAGGAACGTACCAACGACAGATCAGACGAAAGCAAAAGCAGTAATAATAAACATAGAATCGAAGCAGTCAATGAAAAGAAATATTAATTCGAGGAACACAGGTGAAAAACCATCACAAAAATCTGTGTATACAACCCAAAGGGAACGAAACAGTAAACAAAAGAACCAATGCGAAAAAACAGCAAAAACAATAAAAATCAAAAGTACCGCATCCCAACGAAAGAAAACTCGGAAAATATGTAATAAATATCCAAAAGGACTCATGAACATTGGAGAACGAATAACAAAGAAGCCACTCAAGCAAAACGCGACAGACAACCTACAACAAAACAATCCTGAGAAGAAACAAGTAAACGAAGCATGGAAAAAAAATTGCCATGCGACGACAGCCACCTTTCAATTCACGCAAGCATTACAATACCCAGAAACACTTAAGATGCTGCAACCAAAAGAAAAGAATAATGGAAGCAACCAATGCAATAGAAACACAAACCAGGCAAGCCTAACGAAAAGAATTATCATGATTAAAATATTTGGATAAACAACAGCGGGTAATAAGCAGCCGTAGTAATGCTGAATATAATCCAATTAGTGAGAATACCAAATGCGAAAGAAGCACAGCAAAGAAGGCAGATTATGCGCCACAGCAGGAATTCAACTATGATATTGAACTCTAGGACATACGATGCAGATAAGAACTGAGGAATACTAATCAGAGAATCTGTACAGAGTGGACTCTGGTTAAAGGAACCGACCCATTATCGAAGCACAACAATGGTCAAGATGAATTTTGATATATACCAAATAACGAACGAGAAATATGGGGATATACGGGACATTGCGTATAGAGCCCCGGAGACCATGGTGTAAAACGAAAAAGAGACTTGTATATAGTGTAAAAAATTATGTTAGTATAATAGTAGTAATAGTATGCATAGTATATATAAATATGTACAAAATGTGTCAGAAATAGTAAGCAAACAGAAATGAAGGCCGATGAATAATGATGTGTTATAATCAACAATGGATTCCGAATACGTGAATCAACAAAACCAGAGTGGGAGAATACCACTCGTCACAGAAGCAATACAACAACCAGCAGCTGCCCAATGTACCCATAGAGATTGCTAGAATAAATCAAGGAATACTATCAAGATTCCAGGAATTGAGGCACATGGGAGACGGCAATGCGAATTAATGACAACGAATAAACCAACAATGACGCAAAAACTCAATGACAAAATACTCAGTCTAGATTAACAGAAAGTGTGAACAGAGGGCTAACAACAACCATAAGACTGGAAGGCAACAAGAACTATACTACAATTACAGAGAATAAATGGAAACAGCTAGACAGATCAAGTTAGATGGCAAGCTGACGAAATTAGAAGATACGGAGACAAACAGCACACGTAGATCCAGGCAAGTTGGGTGGAATGGATAGCATCGATGCCAGATTTTCACCCAGAACCGAAATTCAACAGTAGAGTAAAAAATAAAAGCGTACGTGTAAATATGTAAAAATAAACGACAAAAAGTAAAGCAACGCCAAGTAAAGTGAGAAAGCCAGATAAGACGTATAAAGAGAAAAAGAAAGTGGAAATAAATGTAAATAAAAATTAATAAAAAAATCAAATAAAAAATTCAAAAATTACAAATATCAAAAAAAATCAGGAAAAACAAAAATTCAAAATAATGACGCGATATTTAGATGGCAAGCAGGAATCAGCGAAAGCAGATAACAATACAGATAGAGAAGACCATGATTCGATTATGACGAGATACGAAAAAAAACCAGTGAAGAGGTAAGAGAAGTTTAATACACTGCAGCTAGACAATCTTATATACTATAAGACTACGACGAATAAGACGGCCAACGCGAATCATAAAAAGCGAAGTATACTCACAAATGAGAGTGAGAGACGAGGAGCTGAGGAAAGAGGAACCAAAGATAATTAACGTTTAAAATAATAGAGTATTACCGACAGCAAAGCAAAGAAATGGCTGCAGAAGGATTTTATTTTACAGGGAACACCAGAACTACCAGATGAAGTAACATGCATCTATTGCAAAGGAAAATCACTCGCCAAAAATGGGAAAAGGGGAGAGACTCAAACGAGAAACACCTGAGGACAATTCAACCTTGCCCATTTTAGAAATAACATTGAGTCGCGAAACCAAGCGAATGAAGCAGATTTAGAAGACTTCGACAATCAGAAATAGGAACAAAGATGAAAAGGGAGGTGAGAAAAAGATAACGCGTAATAAAGAGATTACGAAGATCCAACAGAACTAATATGGGAAAAGGGAGACTATAACTAGAGGCATTCGAAGAGAGAAGAAAACTTTTCAAAGGAAAGCCCAAGAGGCAGCCAGAATTTGCGAGTCAAGGATATTGTCAAAACAGCCAAGGGAATAATTGTGAAGATGCAAAAAATCAACAGCCAAATACCAGATCAGAATGCAAAAAGCTGAAAACATAAGGAAAATGGTATGATAAACAAGAAAAGGATCAAAGAATATCGGAAATAATAATTACAAATCAGCAAGTGGGAAGATTATCTTGGATCGACCAAAAACGAAACCATAATGCTATTATCAGGAGAAGATACTCAAAGAATGAGAAAAAAATTAGGGAAAAGATTAGCTAATAATTTGGAATGGTACGACTCGGACACAAGAGCAGTAATCCGAGCAATCAGCGATATCAGGAGAAACCTAAAGAAAATCGTGACAAAAGTCAATAAAAAGAAGCCAATTGGAGCAGTATCAATGCGTGACATGTTGGCAAAACATGTCGAAATAATTTATTTCCCTGCGACATATGGATACATGCGAAGTATGTGGATTGAAATGAATATGCCCAGTATTGGTAGAAACCGATCAACGTGCGGATCAAAGGATTCCGTTTTCGCTGATCAGTAGATAGAAGCGAAAAAAATGTGTAAAAAGTCATGTAAATTAAAATAAACGTAAAAACAAAAAAATAATAAAAACAAAAATCAAAAAATAATGAGATGATGTAAAGTATGATAAAACTGCGAATATTGATCAAAAGGAGATAAATAATCGATTAGTAATATTAGAAAACAATATGAATCCGAAAGAGACAGAAAAGCAATTGATAAAAGAAGTTGTAAAGAGGCTGAAGAGTTCAAAACCAGCAAACAAAGATCAACCAGAGTCAATAAAAGTAACAAGTGAAGAAGGTAGAAATTATGGAGACAAAGAACGTTACAATTAAAAGAAAGTATTAATCGCAGAAGAAGAATTAACACAAGAGACTCTAAAAACGAAAATGATGAAAGAAAAGTGGGAAAAGCAAATAGAACAAAAAAAAACTTACCCGAAGGGAAAAGAGAAAACGTTACCAAGAGCGAGAGAAGAGGAAAATGATAAGAATTTATGCAGAACCAAACCAGAATCAAAAACCAAAGAAAGAGATCGAACCATAGAGCAAGAGAAGCAGGAGCAACAAAAGTGAAATCGAAAGATGCGAGAAGTAATAAAAGATAAGAAGAAGAGATACAAAGAAGAGGGAGTGGAGACGATAAAAAAATCATAAACAAATGCAGGAGGAAATTGCACAAATTAGCACCCAATATCGAATAGAGAAGACAAGAGAACCCATATGAACAAGCCAAAGAATGCAAAAGACAAGCACGATATTGGAAAATCAAATGGACGGAGGAAGAAACACTCAAGAAGTTAATTGGGAATCACGGAATAGACATTACATTCAGCAATAGCTGAGAGGAGGACCGAACAAGAGCCTACAAAGCTAAATGGGAGAACGCAAAGATCAAATCATAAACTGAGAAATCAAGGGCCAAAACCATCAAGAGGAAATAGAGAGCCCAAAAGACAAGACAAGAAAAGAATGCTGACTCAAATAACTTGATCAAGCAAAGAAATGGCGAATAGAATGCAAAATATGGAGACGCCAACGCAAAACAATCTAACTATATATAGTGCAAATTAGAACAGGAATTGAGTATTAACAAACCAGAGTGAAAGAAATGCAAATCGAGCAGCGAAAGCTCACCGAAAGAACAAAAAACAACAATGGAGAAACGGAGATCAAGGAAAAAGCAATAAAAAGAAAGAGGCGAAAAAAATGGAAGAATATTTCCAAGAAGCCCAAGAAAGAAATAAGAACTGTGTCCAAAAGGATATTAAAACGAAGATTGGGAGCTTTGGTAACAAGTTGAAGTGCAGAAAGAACAATCTCGAGAACTGAACGAGCAGCCAAACCTAGATTTTCGGAAAGAATCAGACCAAGCACAATAAAAGAAGGCTCAGAAACCGACAAGGACCTCAGAAGAAAAATGGATGATTCAGTTGAATTCAAAAATATCGGAAACCCTACAACGAACAAACGATGAAGACGGCAAAACCAACAATTAAACGAGAGGATAACAGAACTCCACAGGAGTGTGAACGGACACGAGGAGTTGCAGTATTCAAAAGAGATTCAGTTGAAGAACATTCAACTAGAAGTCAACGAACAGTTGAAAGAACAAGTGAAGCAGAGATAAAAACGATGAAGGCAGGAATGCAGAAAATGGCAGAACCTTAAGAAAAGATCGAAAAGTAAAGCGTGGAAAATACGCATCGATGGAAAACGAACAATGTAGAGAGTTAACAGAAAAATCAGAATATTTTGCCTAATCTCCTTAGACGAAAGAAACAAATATCAAACGCTTTGCGTGAAGAGGTAAATATGTTACAAAACCGGACCACCAATTCCTGCTTATGCCGTATACCCAAAGGAGATACCAACTCAAGTACCCGCTGAACCACGAAGGATTCGGGTGAGAACGGACGAAACGACAGTGTAATTAAAGAGGAAAAATTGTAAAAGTTGTAAAAGACAATTAAAAATAATAAAAAGATAAAAACCAAAAAATTGTAAATCGATTTGTAATAGCATTGGAATTCGAATGAAAATAGAAAATCCGAATGAATCTAGAAGACGGAGAAATGTACCAAGCCCAATCCAAATAGTAGAACCAATAGAGCAAGACCCACTGAGGTATTAAGTAAAATGAGAGCGAAGAAAAAGAATGGCAAAAATTAGTAGAGGAACAAGATTCAGAAATCGCCCCGGATAAATCAACAGTAATACAGTCAAAACAACTGTTTAATATGATAAAACGAAAACTACAATCCAGCATGGGAGAAAACAGAGACCAAAACGAGAGAAAATGAAGCAATTGAGACGAGGAATTAGCTGAAATAAAGACTCGTGTTTATTCTGGAAAGATTATTGGAAAACCGAGCAGAAACGAATTGAAGGGACAGCAGAAAAAGCGAACAAAGATATGGTACTACAACTAGAAGACAGTTGTTAAAGAAGCCAGAGAGATAAAAGAAAATCATCAACAAACTCAGGACGAAATCAAAACAGCTAACAGACAACTTTCAAGAAACAACGAAAGCTGAAAACAAAACAACCAAACGAGTCAATTATAAGGCGTCAGCTCAAGGAGAAAACAAACAAAAGAAAAAACTCCAAATGAAAATCCATAATCAACAAAGAATATTAAAGAAACAAAAAGAACGATTAAAAGAACTCCCAAAAATAACCGAGCTATTAATAAGAGCCCAAGTCCTGATAATGAGATCTCAGGATAACGGAATTAAAGGGAGTGCGAGAGACACTCAACCCCAGAAAAAGAGATAAGAATAAAAAGGCTAAACTCCACTGTAAATAAACAAATAACCTTTGAAATAAATAAAAAATTAATTACTATCAAAAAATAGAAGTTATGTGAACCCAAATCTTGGGGATAACAATTAATAATTAATAATAATGAGAGAGTGCGATACTGAGAATCCGTGAAAAAATGCGAGAAATCCCAACCCTTCAGAAAAGAAGACACACCTGTGCCGCGGATTTCAAAGAATTTGCCGGAAAACCCTGACAAAACGAGAATGTCAACAGATAAAAACCTCCAGTATGCAATGCCCCACAAAAGAGAATAAGGACGAATTGAAACAGAATATCGAGAAAACCCAAGCAATGGTACAAACCCTATTAAAAATTATGAAGAGATAGCCAACACAAAAAATGAGAACCGAGAGATAAAGAAAACCCTAGAAACCATTATCAGACAAATTCAAAAGAAAGTCAAAGCAAACCCCAATAATAAACCAATCCAAGAAATTCAAAGAATCGTCCTGTCAATCAAAAAGCAACAAGGAAAACAAATTAAACAGAAAAATGAACCCAGTACAACAAGTCTATCAATCGAACTTATACTACCGATTAGTATAACCTCTAACATGATACTCTTAATATGTTGTCTCATTCTCGGCCTAATCAAAAACAAACAAAGGCAAAATACCCCAATTCAAAAATTCAGAAGAATGCTCATCCAAATCCAAAAAAGCAATCAAACTGTTGGGCCAGAACGTAAACGGCCTTGAAAAATGTTTAAATGGATCAGAAACACACACGCAGATACAACACGCAATTTAAAATAAACCTGAAAAAACACCGATTAAACCACATGTAAAATATGAGAAATAAAAGAATTAAATATAAATTAATGAACATAAAAATAAAATAAAATAATAACAAAATGCACCAAGATCCCCACGATACCTACACAAATACAACAAGGAAAACACGACCAAATTCGACGAATTGGAAAAATCAATTAAAGTTCATTAAAGTGAAAAATCAATCGAAAAATTTGAATTAGCAAATAATTCAATAAAAATTATATAAAAATTATAAAAATAAATCGAAAAATAATTAAAAAATAAATAATAGAATTCTAGAAAAAACAAGGTCGAATTTTGTTTACTGCATCAAATTTCACACACCGTAATTAGGTTATAATACTGATCCATTTTCACATTTAACAAACCATTTTCAAAACTGATTAAAAAACCATTTTTAAAAATTCTAAAACGTTTTCGAAACCATATTCAATCTTGAAGTCATTTAAACTATTCTCGACTATTTAATTGTTTAGAAAGTTATTTTCAGACGAATTGGAACCTTTTTAGGTAAGAGAAACATTTTGTTGTAACCTCTTTCCACAATCACGTCCTGCAATCTCAATGGAGCGCTGCTCGCTTGGCGTGGAAGAGAGTATTTATGTCTTTTGATTATGATTTATGTTTGATGGAATGGTTAAAATGGGTAAATCTATTGTTTTATATTAATAAATATTCATGAATTATTACTAACTTATTTGATACGCTTTTTAATAAATTTTTAATGTCGAAATTTTTCCGGCCCACAGCCGACACATACGCAAGAATAGATAAAAATCAACATAGTGGCAGATGCATGTAAGACGTGGAAAAAAATCGGCCAATGATTAGCACCCGTGAAGACTCGGCGTTGAGAACGAGGTGGTCGTAACTCGTCAATAATTATCCCCTAGCCTGAAGCGAGAAATAAGGAAGAGTCTCTGGGCTGCTTCCTCGTTTTCCGATTCTGTAAAACGACCTAAAATATATTATACAACGGCTTAAAATCATCACACCGAGTAGTCAGTGGGCACTCAGTAAATATAAATGAACACAATGTTGCGCCTAAGGCCTATTAAAGGAAAGGATACGGGATAACTAATTGAAATCGTTGGTTAAATATTTCGAATTAAAATGATAAACCTCATTAAATAGGTTAATTTAATAATCATTATTGGAAATTTAGATGATTATTAAAATGAAAAGAAATAATCTCATCGATAATTTAAATGGAGTAATTAACGATTAACGAGCGAGGATAAGTGATCCATCGACTAAATTAATACATTCATTTTTATCAAGTAATAAATGATTAATTCTTAATCCAAAGTAATATATTTATTTTGGATAACATTACATAATGAACAAAATAAAGGATAAATTTTTGGTTAAATCCTTCAGTTCAGTGAATTATCATTAAACGTAATTGCGGTAAAGGTAGAAAATATTGTTGGGTAGAAAGCAGAAAATGTTTAGAAATGAAGTAAATTTTCAATTCACTAGGTAGAAATTTACCTAATCTATTAAAGTTAAAGTAGTCATTACTTAAGAAAAATTCGTCTATTAATTTTCAAAGCAACATCAGTAGTGTGAAATAATAAAAATTAATATAATCATTGAGTAAGTTAAGAACTATTGATTAAATCCATCAAGAAAGTAATACCTGTGATAATAGAATAACCTTCGAGAAAAAAATAAAGGAAATTGCGTTGATTTAAGACAAAAATCCTTTCCGTAAATTTATATAAATTCAGAATCCAAACATAAATCAATGATAATAGGTTATTGGCTAACATTGGAAAAATAAATCGACGCAGAATGAGAATACAAACATTCGAATAACAATTAAGGCATGAGAAACAATCAAATTCATAGTAATAAGCACACGAGATAAAACAGTCATTTTTTCCGAAATTTACAGATCCCGAAACATGCGAATTAAATCTGAATAAAAGTCACTTGCGAGATCCGCTATCGAGTTGCCCTAAATGACGATAAAATTACATCAAATCACCAAATAGCAGCTTACGGAATAGCATTCAACATAATCGAAAATTAAATTCTAGTAAAATATCTAAGATTGCAACGGCAACTCCTACGATAAAATCAAAATAAGATAAACAGCAGATATAAACATAACACTGAACTACGACACAAGATCCGCCGGAATCGTTCGGTTAAGATCATCGGCGATTCTATCTACTTAATTTATCCGTCAACATCCGGCCTGACTAAACGTGCACTTTGTATACCACCCTAAAATTATTATATTCAAATTGTCAATAACTCCACAAATTTAGCTGAAATTATATACAGATAAACTATAGAACTAAAATACATATTGACACTGAAAAAAACTTAATTATCAGCCTTATCCCAGACATATTATTGGATTGCACTATTATATAACTTGCTTAAAGGAGCGCATACTGAAAAGGCCAGGTCATGGATAAATACAACCCACTTGTCAAAACTTACCCATCGCAGGGAGTGAACCCTAGTCAACGAGACGCCGTTGAACCCAAATTAATATACATCAGAGTAGGACTTGAATGGCCATAATTGAAGGATACATAAGAGAGTCAGGCAAGCAACGGAATTAGCAACGCCTGAAAGTTTTAGATGAACCGCCATCCGCTTTACAAAAAGAATATAAACTAAAATACAAGCTATAGACTTAGGGACGACCCCAATAACATTAGCCTAAGCGATCATTTAGTTGATTTTTCCCATAAAGCAGATAATTAATTGAACTTAATTACCAATGATATTTTAGACAGCCACTCGAAACAAGATTGCTAGAGGAGACGGACAAAACAGGACGGGAAGGAGCCCCGACAAACTACGGAAATATTCGACCAGATACGGACAACGATGGCCGTACCCCGACTACTTGGCGGCTTCTAGGCTTGGAAAAGAGACCCTTGCGGCTCGCGGGACAACAGTATTCCAGCTGGGAGACATTTACATGTCCGCCCTGAGTTCTCCTCACCATTGGAAAGGGTGCAGGAGCAAAATAGATCTACGGGTGTGAAAGCTGAGGATGTATCTCGCAAACTGATGGAAGACATCCCGCCGGGCGAATTGCAGAAGCCTGCCCAACCTCGTCCAGCCCGGCGACACCCGACGTCCGTATCCAGTGACCACCACTAAAGAGGAAAGACATTCAACGAGAGACATTAATTCCTAAGAAACACAAACATTGCAATATAATGTAAATGTTGATAAAAAGAAAATTTTGTAATTGTTATCTTTCGCCTTAATTATTTTACATAGGTCGACCCGTTTTAAACAATGATGTTTAAGATAACTACCAATAAAAGTTATGCCAACGCATTAGAGGAAACTTTAATGTCTGTTGTACATTGTAGTAATGACAACTAATCTAATTTCTTGTGCAAACTTGACTAGATCGTTGCAAGAACCAAATCGCGGATCTTCACCACCAGATCATTCAAATGACTAAAGAGTACAACAGATAAAAAGAACCTGCCGACCGACAAATTGAAAAGCCATTTATCACAAAAACTCACGGCGACACAAAAGGGATGGACAAGAGGAGCGGCCAGCTCAACCAGAGCCTGCGCACCAAATCAGAGGTTGGAAATAGCTTTAGCGGTTCTGTCGGGAAGGGAAGCGGTGACATATCCGCTTAATCTCGCCCCGTCACAGATGCCACATACAGGTCCCAGTCCACACAATCATTCAACGTCCCATGAAAGAATCGACGCCCAGACGCAAGGAGCGTACCCGACTCGAGCAGCACAGCTCCAAACTATGCTATGAACTCATGAAGGTTAACACGTTCTTTCTTCTTTAATTGAATTTAAAATAGTTGTAGTATGAGTCAACTCATTTCTCGAGATACATCTGAACTTAACGCCGTTATTAGGAATACTCGCATAGTGGTTTGTAAGCCCGTTCGTCCCACCTCCGATCATAAATTTTCTACACATGGGGACAAGCAAAGCGAGCATATTTCTATCGACAGCTCGTGAACCCGAGGATTGTCCGAGCAACTATATACTAGCACATGACTCAATTTTTGCGGGCAGTCCACCACTTGAACACATTACCAACGTTGCCTAGCAACGGGTGCCAAGTGGATCAGCATCATTTTGTATGGCGTTACGAGGGTAACTAGAATGATAAGCAAGATATGAAACCCTGTAACCCACCATACAAATTTGGGGGCTCAGCCGGGATTGAAGCTTTGTTATTTGGAATCAAAATATATTAAACCAAGAGTTGAATGAATTTAATTAATTAGTATTTAAATTTAATGGGTAATTAAAAGAGATTTAATAATTCTAGAGATGGAACCAACAAAAATAATAGAAAAACTAAAGGGGATTCTAAACATCGAAAATAACAATCTTGAGGAACTAATTAATAAACAAAAGTTAATTAAAAGAGCTAAAGAGGATATATCAATCTCTTATTTCAAACCTGTATCGACGAAAATTGTCTATATTAATAAAATTGATCGATATTGATAAAGACGTAACAACCGAAAGAATATATGAAATTCTATCCATGAGATTAGAGATAACCAAATTTGGGAAAAGCTGGAACAAGTTAATGAAAAAAGTCGAAAACATTGAAGACGAGATTCCAACCACAATGAAAGAGCAAACCAAGGCTAATTATATCCAATATCAATAATCACAAATGATACCTGCGGACACTCATTGCATGTATGCGCTACAATACACGACATTATAATATAAGATAAACATATCATTCTAATATAAAAAATAAATGGTATTATATTACTGAATAATAGACGATATATCGAAATAAAAGAATATGCATGTTTGTAAATAATAAAACCACCTGACAACGATAAAATAAAGGTAATAGACCAAATACATGAAAGCCGAATTAAGGAAATAATTAAAACACATGCACAGAGACACAAAATATTGGACGGAAAAATTTCGACAACCGAGTTTCTAGTGTATAATTCTTTTTGTTTTATTGATATTATTGTTTTATTGATATTATATTGAGATAGGACGAGGAAAAATGGTTAACCTGAGCCTATCTAATGATAGTACGCATCACCCAAGGGAACCCTATCACCCATCAAAAAAAGGCCTAACTCATCACAAAACGCGGCGAGAAGATTGATCACTCTTTTGGGAGCTGCTGATTCTGTATTACACAAATTTGAATGGGGATGAAGAGAAGACCGAGAGGTGAGAGAAAGAGTGTACACGGAACAGAATTAATTAGTTTAGAGTAAAGGTACCTAGAGATGACTTCTTTTTCCCTAGCTGGTGGTGAGGCACCAGAGGACAGCTACGGACTGTCGTGCTTTCTAGAATTATCAGCCAAGGTATGATGCGCTGAGCCGTTCGATACAAAAAACCCGGACACACACCGGCAGTATCGAAACGATTCTTTTCGCTGGGAAGGCACTCGATTAAAAACAACCCCGGGATCCACACCGGAGTATCGGGGCCAAACGGTAGGTGAGATGTGAACTAACCGAGTAAATGGTTCATACTCAAAATTCTACTATAACCAGAATGAGAAGCGGCTGAATGGGCGAGAAATTTGATGGAAGGAGCGGGCCAGAGATGGATAGTTTATTTTCCGCTCCCACTTTTAATCGCTTCCTTTCTTCACATCGCGGAAATTCAAGTAAACCGCTGTTGCGAATCGATTGAACGTCTAGGTCATTTCCAGACTTATATTCTTCGAGTACACAACCCGGATCCCACACCGGTACGATGGGATATGTTTTTATTGCCCAGCGTAGGGAGTTTGGTACAATAACCCGATCCCACACCGAGTACCAATATCCGAATGGCGGTGAGTAAAGCGTTAACCGAAGAATGGCGCGGCAAAAGAGCCCATGGCTTTGAGAGTCCAGTGTGAGGCCTCAAACAACCCAAAAGCACGTGATGAAGCTCAAGTCCGGTAAACAATAAGAGATAATAGAGGCCGGATGATTATTAATCAGAATACTTGAGGCAATAGAGGCCGGATGATTATAATCAGATACTTGAGGCAATAGAGGGCCGGTATGATTATAATCAGATACTAGAGCCATAGGGTGCCTAATTATGATCAGATACTAAGTCCATAGGATCCGATAATTTGTTAGAAATTAGAGGCCATAGAGTGCTCCGATAAATATGATTATGATAGATATTAAAGGCCATAGAGTGGCCAGATAAGATATTTGATATGAGTAAAAAATAAATATGATTATGGAATAGAGATTAAGGTCACAGATGACAGTTAAAAGAGTTAAAGCCGAAGGCCCGAAGAGCCAACGGAAATTACTAGAGGATAGAGCGCCAGCGACTGAGGATTAAGTAACGATTTTTCGGGAGACGTAGGAAAAATGATTAATGAGAATGAATTGGAGAGTATGAGTTATGATGATATTTATATTATTGATATAGATATAAGATAAATTGATTACGACTATATAATAACTGATAATAAGACGTATTATAGATAATTGATACGGATAATAGATAATTATTGCTACGCGAGAATAGATAATTAAAAATAGACTTAAAATGAGGGGGTGAGTCAAATAAAAGAAGACCACCACGATAATGCGAACAAGGGATGATAACGTATATAGTATGGTAATGGAGGAGAAATTTAGTAATAGAGTATAGAATATTTGGAGTTATTATTTTAGGATCAATAGTCAAACAAAGCAATCCAAGTCAAGGCAAAGCAAGAGCAAAGCGAGAAAATATTTCGAAGCAAAACGACAAAGCAAAGTTGATAACAAAGAACTTAAATAAACGAGCGGAAAAGAATTTGGAGTAAAACGTCAGAGTAGTTACAAGCAGATAAGCAACCAGAAGTTTCAAAGCAAACCAAAGCAAGTGAAGAGAAACGAGGAAAACCAGTCAAGCAGGGACCGAATAACCTAACATTGATAGCATCAGCAACCATTACGAGAAGCAAAAGCAAAGAGAATAGAGAAAAAAGTTTATTAAAAAGCGGAGAAAAGAAAAAAGTTCGCAACAGTAGAAGTTTAATACCAAAGTATCAACTCAAACCGGAACCGGCCACAGATACGGATTGACCGATTTCGAATTTTAATGAGCAGCAAGAGAACGAATTTAACGTATATCGAAAACCCAGTGACAACGATAGAATCAGTAAACGAAGAAATTCTGGACACAATCCAAACATGACCACTTCGATAAAACTCTTCAATTCCGGATCAAATACAATGTTAATAACAATAGTATGATAGGAGAATTCAGAGAAGTTTAGAGGAGAACCGTTTGACAGGTTATTCTCAATAAATTGGATAACATTTATAAAGGAATCGAAGTGTATAAAAATATCGCACTGGACAGAATCAAAAAGTAAAAAGAGCGACTACCCTGTTATCTGAGAAGGGAGCGCACAGGATGTATTGTAAGAAGAAGCGAGAGATGTAACGAAACTGACAACATGGACAGAAATTAAGAGTTCTTAATAAAGATATTCGGAATAGAGAAAAAGGAATAGGGAAGATCGTGGGACTTCCTACATCGAAAAAACAGAGACGGACGAGTCAAATGCAGTGTACGCATGCGAATTAAAGAAATTGTGTAAAAGAAGCCTTCGGAGAAGCAGATTGCCCGAAGACAAAATGGTAGACGTCTCATTAAGAGGAATTAAAAGAGAAGACATACGAGCCAACCTGGATGCTTGCACCAGAAACACTAGAAATAAAGCAGTAGCACAAAATCCAAACAGATGTGAAGCCCCATCTCGGACTGGGATATCAAGTGGCAGTCTTGGCCACAGAAACCACACCACATCAACAGTCAATGCAACAATCAAAACAACCAATGCCAAACCCACTAGAATCAATTCTTCCCAAGAAGCACAGCATATTTCAAGGCACCATAACGCAGAAATCCGGAAGGATAAAGGTTAATAACCAAGTAAGTTATAATAATAATTTAGAACAATCCAAATGCAAATGAAAAATGCTCCACATTCAAAGAATAGTACATCGGTCAGAGAATTGTTTCCCGAAATTACAACTGCCAGATATGTTGGTAAACGAGGGCATACTGAGAAAATATGTAAGACAACCTAAAAGCAAAGCATGTTACAATTGTGGCAACAAGGACCACCTCGCAAGGCAATGCAACATAAGAAGAGAACCAAACCAGTCAAGATTAAAGAACTCTATGGAAACCCGCAAATTAGCGTATGCAAGAGATAGACATGCTCGAGAAAACCACTACAACGAATGCCCATGGGAATTAAAAGAGATGATGCAACAGATGCCCACCAAATACAACAAAACAACGAATCAACGTAATGAGAAGCAATGAGGATTATTCAAGAGCTGCGAACTAGAGAATATCAAGAGCAACAACAAAGCTGAATGGCAAAAAACTACAAACCGAGGAAGCCAGGAAAATCCACAAAGATGGAAAATCTGGAAAAACCAAACCCGAAAGAATTAATATGATGAGGGGGAAGGGAAAAAATGAATTTTCCCAGACGAACATTCACACTGCGGAGCAGTGTGTTGAGAACGAAGGGGAGGAATATATAACTGATTAACGAGAAAAACAGTTGAATTAAATACGATGGAGAAAAATAGGAGGCCATTCAAAGAATTTTACAGCATGGAGGAAAAAACAGAGACGTCGACAACTAAAAGACAATGACAATTGAGAAATCAGACGAACCGGAAAACTCAAAAGAGATTAAACGAACAGAATGATGGACGATAACGGAAAATCAAAACAAGGAAACATTGATGTACGAGATAGACGAAACTCGAAGATGAAATTATGGACGCAAACAATAGAATAGTGCACTCGAGAAAAATAAGGCAAGAGGAAGTTCAGGAACAAGAGGAGCGACCAACTGAAGAAAAAGAAGCAATCCTGAAACAAGAGAAACAGCAAAAACTAAGGAAGAAAGTCACTATAATATTAAAAATAGACGGAGCGCTGGAAACATCTAGAACAATAACAAGCACTAGACCAAAAAATAGAAGTGATGGCAAGAAAGTGCTATCGCTGGAAATGAAGAGCCAGAATTGGAGATGAACATGAAGCATCAACGTCACAAGGAAAAGAAAGAGATATCAAGCCAATAATGAAAAATCGAATCCAGAGGATACTGCTACCAAAAATAGAAACAAAGAATCAGAAAAGAAAAACCCACGTGGAGTGAAACTCAAAATCGAAGAAACAGAAATAAAGAATTATGGTTCCCAAACAAAAAGGACCAAACAAAGATAATGAAAGGGAAGGAAACAAACCACATATCAATATGCTGAGACGAATACCGACGAGTCAAACCAGATGAAGACGAAAGTGAAATAAGCAGTCTGGGTGAGAAATATTCAATCATGCGAGAAAAAAAACCATTATAAAGATGAATTCCAAAATCCGAATTAGAGAAAAATGGAAACAAACGTGCAAATGAGAAGATGGAAACCGAGATATAAAAGAAATCAACAGATGTTAGAAAAAGTGGACCGAAATCAATGTTCTTAAACCTGCAGAGATACAAACCGCGTACAGCAGAAATGAAATTAATTGCGAAAGATACCAACAAATAATGGTAAACATTTACGGCATGCATGGAAAGAAAATGATAAAAAAGTACCAAAGAGAACTTGAAAAGAATCATGATAGAGAAGAATATTCAGGGTAATTATTGATTTTCCAGAGATACCGAGACACAGATAATAGCAACAAGAGGCAAAGCACAAATGAGTTAGACGATTGGGTAGCTGAAAAGCTAGGACCCATTATAAAAATAAACCTTAAATATCAAAGGAAAGAAAATAAGCGAATAACACCTAGCGGATGCTCTAATATAAGCCAAAAGGAATAAATGTAGGGTAACATAAACAAACATGAACCGACGGAAACGACAGCGGAAATATGGCAGAAAAATCCATAATACTGGAATATTACAAAGAAATAAAACCCGGATTAGGAAAAAGAGAGACAAAAGATAATGAGACAAACCAGATAAAAATGACAGAACAAGCAATAGACCAAGCTAGAAAATATAATTACGATTATCGTGTACCAGACCAATCTCAATGAAAAATTTGTAGAAGGCTGTACGAGACACAGACATTATGAGATTCTTTAACGAAGAGAACAGATGAGTTGATAGCCAAATATGGAGAACCACCAAAGAGACATGGTGAGGCGGAGAGAACCAATAAAGATTAAAAATAAACTACCAAATGCATGAAATAAAGAAATATTGTGATCCCATTGCCAAAGGCACGGAATTATACCGGACGGATAAATCGAGAAATTATCCAACCAATAATCGAAAGTAGTGACGACGGATATGCGTGGAAGATGGCAATAATGTACCACAAACGAAAATAGCCCACGAGAAACCGAACCCCGATATACGAATTAGGTATATGGAAAGAACGGACAAAACCATTAACATCATACATGGATGAACCAAGAGAAAAAAAATACAACGAAAAGGACAACAGATCCAAGAATTTCAAGAGGAAATGAAAAGAAAGAGGACCAAATATTAACTGATACCAATTTATGGAGACAAGATGCGAAGTGAGTAAACAAAATTACAACTATTAGATGATCGCTGATGCCGATCAACACCATGGAAAAAGGGTGCTATGATGAAAAGACGAAAGAATGGAAATGGAAAATGGAGAGAAACCGAACCAAAATGGAGAAAAATATATACCAGGAGAAGCGCCAGAAGATGCAGCTAATGAACAACTTAAGAGTTATATGAAGGATGAACCATATGAAAAAATTACGCAGAGGAATGCTTAAAACCGAATGGAATGGCAACCAGAAGACGACGAGAAAATAAACGATAAGGCTCATCTAGCCCATACACATTTGGAAAATATGTGGATGGGCTGAGAAAGTAAAATCGGCTTGAAGAAGAGAAAATCATCGTATTACAACGTCATCAATTCTATACAGAAATCGGGATATACCGGATGAAATGAGAGTATACCCAAACGAATGGTAGGAAAAGGAAAATATTTTATCAGTGTATTTCTATTAGCAAGAGGCATATATGACGGCAAGTTTAGAATGGCCATTTAATCGAAAAGTCACAATTCAATCGCTAACCCGGAAAATGGGAAGAGCGACACAGTGAAAAAAAATTGGGAATGACCCAAGATCTATGATAAGCCAGAAAGCCAAAATCCACTGAAAAATGTAGGCGGAGGAGTACCCACAATTTCTGTTGAAAAAAATACTTAACACCCCAAATTCGAAAAGCATACACCCGATATATATCACCATCGAAGTAGAAACGGAACGAGAAATTGAAAAATACGATTCAACAAGAAAACGAAGAACCGCGAATCAGTGACTTCGAAAAAGGATTCTAGAGGAATAAAAATATTTGCCACAGATATAGATGACTCCTGTGGAAGAAGGGATTAACACGATTACAGAAACGCAAAGTGGTAGAGAATTAGCAGCAATGATATGAGGAAAAAAAACCGGAGCAAAGAATCAAAGACGAACCTGTAACAGATTTAGCCAAAATGGATAATCGATTCTTGTAACAGAGTAGAAAACTGCGAAATATTGTAAAGGAAATAGAGGAATATCGGGAAGGTATGCGTGTACCCAGAGCAATTTCGAGAAAATCATCGAAAATGGAACATACGAATGGGCAGCCGAAACGTAGAGAAGTATAGTTTAAAAATATGACACCAGATTCGAAACAATCGAAAGAGAATTTGTATATCACTGCCAAAGTGAGTGAAGTGAAAAAGAGAATACCATACGAACCGCCATTTCATTTACAATACGAAGGAGATCATTAGATGACGATCTGAAAGGGAGTTACGCAAATGCAATTGGGATTAATAAAATATATTAACGGCTAGCAAAAATTGCGTAGAGAACTCAACAAAATGGAGATCAAAACGAAAACGCCAATAGGGCGACAAGAAAGCTTAAATACGCAAGTGATCCACCTGGCCAACAGATGAAGACGTCATCACAACAGAGGAGAATACATGAAATCATCTAAATGATATTGTGACGAAGAAAACAACCAGGAATTACACGAATCAAGAGATTGTTCATGACAGAAAACGAAGATGATATGGTAACCAGAGAACGACGAGCTAGTATGTGGTCAAAGACCAACCAGCGAAATTATAGAGCCAGGGTACCGAAGAATTACAAATAAAAAAGAAGAGAGAAGACGCCGAAGCTCGACAGGAGACAATGGGATTTTAATTGAGAAAAGAACGGGAGCTACAACATCTAGAGAAGAAACGGCAGGACGAACAACCCCAAAAACGAAAGAACACTAGTACAGCAATGGAAAAGAAATCCAGAGGACGACCCAAAAAATTGATAAACCAGCTCCAGAAAGAAAAAACTAAAGAACATATGCAGTCAGATGCGAATCAATTGACAACGAAACTAAACAAGATTAAGCCAAGTAACAAAGCAGTTACAGAGGTAAAAATGAAAGGCCAAGAACAAGGAGCAAAGTGGATCAACAGAATTAATAACTGATATGCTGCGGATTAGCAAATCCAGAAATTAAGAGAAACTTAAAACTTAATAATTATCGGAGCAGAAGCGAAGCAGCTTTGGGCAGCAATAAACCATTAATAAATTAAATCAATGGACAACAAAGTACGAACCACAACCAAAGATTCAAGGGAATTACTGTTGATAATAAAATGCACTAACGAAACGATCTGATGACCAAAGATATTGGTAGGAATGGCCATATCTGATGTAACAATACGATAGTGATATACAGAAAGCGAACTCCAAGATAACAACCCAAACGGATATAATCGCAAGTAAACAGAACAATTATCAGGAACGTAATCTAACCCATTCATCCTGACTCAAGGTGGATGGCAGCCTTTATAAATTGTAAAGCAAAATGATAACCGAGATGATGCAACAAAGTTGAAAGGAACTACTGACGGAATTTGAAAAACAACAATCAATGCATCCATCCAAGGACAGCTTGAAAGGGGAATGAATGCAATCATCCACCATAATACTCATATGGATGAGTGCAAAAGGAGTGGAACCGTTTGTGGTATAGACTGCAGATACATAAAGATTGGCGACATACTCACTAAAAGAGAAACGCAAGAGTGCAAAGCTGCAAACCCCGGAAGATTGCAGAACAACAGCCACCGCAGATCATATAATGTATATCAAGAAGTAGACTCATTAAAAAACAAAATCAAAGAATGCTCAGTGACAAGGAAAATGTAGCATTCACTGCGGACATCCCACTCACATTCAACCATTATAAGAAGGCCGGAACAGAAAACAATTGTATCACATAAAGCCGGAAGCAAATGTGAAGAAGGATTACGACAGGACGTATCCAAATTGCCGGAACGAATCCAAGTAGCAGCAGAAGAGGCAAAAATAAAAACTATACGCTGAGGGAAGAATAACGGCTGGAGACGGAACATGCGAAAGTGGAGATTACACTCTACTAAATCAATTAGTCAAAGGAGTAGTAGTGATAGAAAGCTATCAAGTAAAGCTGGAGAAATATCAAGAATACTTCGATTCAGACACGCAAGCAATGAAAAAAATACCCCCTCAATGCCTGGCAACAACAGATCATGAATACGGGAATGTCAAACAATGTTTGTTATCACGCGGATTACCAGAACTTGTCGAACTTACCCTACTGAAAAGCAAAAATTTGATGCAGTGCAAGACAAGTGACACAGCGAAACAGAAAAAATAACACGCAAAAGAGCGCAATGCGACCGGAATTACGGAGAACTGGAAAAATCGGAAAACCAACAATTACTACAACTATCGGATCAGAAGTCACGCCAACAGTAGTAATATCAACAGACACCACAATCGGAATGAGATTTATAAAAGGACGAATGGTGAGCAAATGCGACGAAATGGTAGCTAGTAACAAATTATAAAGGAATATTTTATCGCGAACAGTAATACCCGAACGCAAAAGCGCCAATAGACCCCAAGGATGTAAAACTATATCTCTATATAAATAACCAAGGATGGATTTCCATATCACAGGATTGGCATCAACAGAGAAAATATACTACCGATTTTAGTTAAAAATGACTGTATCTGAATAGAGAAATACTGAAAAACTAAATTAGCAATGGCAATCCACAAATCCGGATAAAGAATCCCATTATACCACTCCTAAGAAGGATTATTTCGGGAGAATCGTCGGAGAAGAAGTTATGTAACTACAAATGTGAAAAGAACAATGGCGAAACTGCCGGAAAATTCAACCAATTCCAAGAGATAATGCATAAATGAATTTAGGAAATAATGCATAAAGGAAAAAATCAGATTCGCTCAACCAGTAACAAGGATGATAAATCCAGAAAAATTTACCTAATATGTTCAGCTGCAAGCACGTATATGGGCCGTTGTTCGAAATAGAGAGGAAGTTGGTTACAATTTCCAACCCGAGTAATAGTAGCACCAACCAAAATATTGTGGACTAACCGAATTGAGCCAGCGAAAGCAGGAATTCAAACCAGTTGATATATCACAGAGTGGGAGGATATACCAAACAAAAGATCTGAAAACGAGGCCAGAGAACATTTATTATTCCAGCACAAAGACAAGCAATATTATCCAATTATTGTGACGATAACGGGGGCAACAACTATGAGAAAAACCCAACTAACGAATTGTTATTATCACCAGACCATTTTCAACAGCACAGCAAATATGATGAAAGCCATGGGCGAGATCTTAATCTTCGGGGACAAATGATGGCAGGAATTTTAGGAATAATTACTCATCATTCAAATCGTACGAGTGATCCTAACAAAATGTTGGCATGCTTTTGATATTTACAAAAGAGAAGCGAAATCAATGGAAGATGGCAAAGGGTTCTTTACAACGTTCCTACAAAGGACAATGGTATTTGCAGACACTCAAAAGACATCCACAAGATAAAGAAGTTGGTAGGAATTCTAACTAAAATGAATGGTACCGATGAAGAAGTCGGACGAAAATTCAAAGCGATAATGAGATTGGAAGCCGAGAAGACCAGAATAAAACGACAAAAAACAAGCAACTGGAAGCGATGGATGGACCTAAAAAATGATAACAGCGACAACAGCGACAACGACGACAATCAAGGAGGATACAGATGCTAACTCAAGAACACTCAAGCAATGGAAAACGGAGACAAGACATGAGCGAACATTACAATCATGCCACCACCAGTATTGAATTTCTGAAGAAAGCAGCAAAATCAGTAGAAAGAAATGCGCCAGTAGAAAGAAACGTGCCAATACCAAGACCAACAACACTACGGAACCTATATCCAGCACCATATGAACCAAACTGGGCAGAATTGATACCAAGAACCAGCCAAAAGCCGAGAAGTGTGGATCAGGATCCAGAAACACGAACCATAGCCATGTTACAAACGTTAGCCGGACCAACATTAACGATACCCATAGAGAAAATGGAGTAGAGATAAAAGCAATGATTTAATACCGACAACCATCTCAGCGATAAAAATGGATAAAATACCAGAAGATTATGGCATGATAGAGGAAGCTAACATGGATGTATAACTCAGCAAAGGAATCAGTAAGCAGTCATCGGGAAAAAATTCTGTCGATAAATAGAAAATATAAAAATTGTGAAAATCAATACTTATTTAGGCAGTCATCCGGAGATAAGCGCAGATTGCATATTGGAACAGATCTCATGCCAGATTATAAAGGGAAGAAATAATAATAGATCTAGGATCTTGGAGTGAAGACAAAACTGGACAATATGCATGTTAAAATCAGAAGTGGATGCTCAGAGAAATAGTAGTACCCGCCGGACGTACACAAATGATCGGTTACGTAAAAGTAACGAGGAAACAGAGGTGAAATGAATCTTCGAACCTAGCCATAAATTGGGAAAAGAGGAGAACTTGCCATTAGCCAGAGAAATAGTATATGTAAACGAATAAACAGTGAAATCCAATCAACATCACTTTAATTCGATGGGAAGACAAAGTAATTTACGAAACGAAAACTGGGGAAACTAACACCAATGATGGATATTAACTCCCATCAACGAAAACCGAGGGAACCGAGGAGGAGAACTATGGACAATTGAAAAGATCAGCTACCTAAACGAAACGGAGAAAGAAACAAACTACAGAAATGCTAAATGGATTTAAAGATATATTCGCAGCACGATTTAGACCTCGGTTACAAGCGATGTGACGCAACACACTATTCACTGACAGCATGATACCCCTAATAACACTACCGGGTCATATCGATTGGCAGAAGCCTCAGAAATCCGTTGCAGAAAAAAATTTCAAAAGATGTTTAGACGCAGGAGTAATGAACCAAGTTCTGCACCTGGGCAATTCCCAGTGGTCATGGTAAAGGAAAAAGATCGGAACACAACGATTCTGTATAGCATTACCGACGACCTCACGCATAACAAAACGACACATACCCGTTACCAGACATAAAATGAGATGCTACAAACACTACATGAGCCGCTTATTTCACATCGCTAGATTTAAAAAGTGGTTATTGGCAAATAAAGGTCAAGAAAGGACTGAAGAAACTGGCTTTACAATCGGAAAAAGTTTATACCATTTTAAAAAAATGCCTTCGATTAACATAACGCCACCAGCTACTATTATTATCGAACTTCGTAACTCACGGCATTAACAATGTATGGTATATATTCATGAATTTATTAATTTTCTAGCACTTTCGAGGCACATCTAAAGAATATCCGAACGTTATTCGTTCGATTACGACAATGGAAGTTGAAATTAAAACCCTCAAAATGCGATCTGGGCCAAGGGAGAAGTCACTTTCTTAGGACACATTGTGTCGGCAAAAGGTAAAGAACCAGACCCAAGAAACATCGAAAAGATAAAGAATTGATCCGGCACAAAAACCGTCACACAAGGCAAGAATTCTTAGGCTTTATCGGATACTATCGGGAGTTTATCTAGAACCTAGCACATCGCGAAACCAATACCAAGAATTAACAAAGAAAGATACCCCCATTTATATGGGAAAAGGAACAACAAACAGCCTTTGAAACACTCAGAGATAAACTGATATCAGCACCAATTACTCGTACAGCCAGATTTTAAGAAGTTTATTGGCAACTGACGCAAGGTATATCAACACCTTAGGACAATGGGATGACGAGAAAAGAGAACGAGTTATTGGATATTACAGTCGAACATTCAAGAAACATGAAAAGAACTACTCAGTAACTGAAAGAGAGGCATTAGCAATATACAATCCACATACATCAAATACTTTTTATGGGTCATAGATATATATCACGACAGACCATCAACCATTGGTGTGGTTAGGCCAACACAAAGAAGCCTCGAGTAGATTAATGAGATGGGCAATGCAGCTGCAAGAATACTCACCATACATCAATGTCAATAATCAAAAATCCAATCCCATACTCATACCTATCAAAGTATTTGAGGAACTAATATTCATGATGTTGAGACGAACTGCATGATCATCGCAGAAGATATTGATTTCACAAAACTGAGAAATGAGCAGAAAGAAGACGAGGAGCTAAAAACAATAATCGAATTCATAGAAACGAACAATATGAAAATCTTCGACAACAATAGTAAATTAAAAAAGGAGCATATGGAACGACATCGATACACTATGGGAGAAAGGAATTGGTTATTCACTAATGGATGGGAGAAACCGACTATGGTTTACCCAGGAGTAGACGAAAAGAGGTGCTGATGCAATATCACGATGGAAAACTTGGAGGACACTTCAGCAAAAAGACAGAAGCAAGACTACGCCAAAAAATATGACTATTGGCCAAATATTGGAGAAGACGTAAAATATGGATAAAGAATTGTTGACATGTGCAACCAGAAAAAGCACAGGAAAGTAAACTAAAGCACATAAACCAATTGCCTTCCACCAGAAACCTATACGATGATTGCAATGGATGTAGTAGGAACATTACCAGAAACCAATGACGGGAATATTTACCATACTAGTAGTGACGGATACCTAACCCAAATTCCCGTAACATTACTGCAATACCAGACCAGAAAGCCAGGACAATAGCAAGAGTAGAGAAAATATGTTGGTAGATATGGAACACCAAACAGATTCCTAACTGTCAAGGAACCAACTTCATTGAGCGAAATCATAGAGGAGGTAACAAATTACTTCAGAATTCAAATTGAGAACATCGCCATACCATCCAACAACAAACGGACAAACCGAAACAGATTCAACGCCATATAATTGAAAATGATGTCAAATTATGTAAGCAGGACACCAAAAGATTGGAATTGATATATAAATCGATGCCTTATGGCATATAGAGTCATACACTCCGGCAACAAAAAATGAGCCCATCAAAACTAATGTATGGCAGAGAATGCAACATGCGATTAGACCTGGTATATCAACCGCCGATATCACAATATATGGAGATGACGATTATGTAAACGGATTCAGGAACGAATGCAAGAGATTTGGAAAACGGCAGTATGAATATAGATTTTAACCCAAGAAAGTTACAAAGAATTACCATGATAAAAAAAGCGAACGTACGCGAACCATAAATCTTCAGGTTGTAGACTGCGGTATATCGCAACACCAGAAATCATTTCCAGGAGTCTCCAGAATGTTACAAAGAGTGGTCAAGGACCGTATGAGATAGATATATGTAACAAGAATAACGCTCTAGTCTCAAATGGTCAAACAACCCACTCACCAGACCTATATACGTAACGTGAGAGATCCAAAGCCGATACCCAAAACAATAACAAAAGAAACCAGAAATGGGTATGCAAACCAAGATCCGCAAAACTCAACAAACTGGTATAAACGGACTAACGTTCAGTCCTAAAACAGAAACAGCACCAAACCAATACGCAAATAACGGAGAACCAAAACCGGATAGATGAACAGAAATAATAGTAACTCCACAAACGACAAATGTGGACAAATGGATAATAGAAAAGCCTATCAGAGAAATAATCACGAAGGGGTAGAAGGAAAAGGATGGATAGGATTGTAAACAAAGCGGAAAAATCCGATGGATTAATCCAAAGGAGTAGAAGCCCACCAGGAAATGGACCTCATCAAAGAAAAGTACCCATGATATTTACCATGGTAGACGTAGAGGAAATGTACCCTACATTTTTGCATAAACAAAAGAAATATTCAAAAAATAATAGATATAATCCAATTCATGCCAAGGAAATGTGACACACTCGAACATACTAAATGAGAGTACAAAACTCCATTAATGTTTGCAGTTGCAGCAGATGCTTCTACAACAGTTCTGAGAAACTACTAAACGGATCACTTCAAAGAAAGATAAGGAGAAAATAATGTACTAAACATAGGCACTAAAATCAAGACAGGCAAGTGCCAATGAAATTCCTAACCAGCAGCGGCAACAATAAGATGAGAGAGAAATAAGGTAAAACAATTCAAACATTATGGGAAGCATATCGGGGCCAAACAAACGAAGCAGCAGCCAATTCATAGATGAAATGGTAACCTATGAAGTTTCACACTAAGTATTCGATTAAATTATTATGCTGTGAAGAAAACAGAAAACGTTCTACTAAAAGAAGACAATATACGCTTTACGACCCATTCCCAAAGACGATAAAGCAATGTGAAGGAAAGACTGAAATTCACAACCATCATGGAAGGCAATACGAATCGGAGACAGAAAGGGAACAGTTATTAACAATAATACATAGATGGCATCGAATAAGCAAATAAGATTCCAAAAGAGCAAACAAGAGATAAAGGAAATGGATGATCTAAAAGCAAGAATAATAAAAGTATACGAGGAAATAAATTTTAAGCAATAATGTCGAGGACGAACATTCAAAGGAAACCCCGGATGGAGATTTAATAACGGGGAAGGAAGCAAATAACAACAAACGAAAACGAGGAACGATCAAGATACCAGACCAGAATTACGGGAAGGACGAAAACAAACCCGCAACAAACAAAGAGGGAAAAAGGAACCCACCCAACGATTGAAACATCAAAAGGAAAACGGGGAAAAGAGGGAAAGGAAACAGCAACAACAACAACAACGAGATTAAAACAAACGGGATACTGCTACATAATAAAAAGTATACAACAACCAAGAGAAATCGTAAACCGACCGTCCCTACTACAAAAAATAATCTCTCTCT